>SEYY01022816.1:70000-72500 GCA_009176605.1 Armadillidium nasatum | reverse complement strand
TATATATATATATATATATATATATATATATATATATATATATATATATATATATATATATATATATATATATATATATATATTTTCATACAATACTCCATTTCCCACATGTTGCAGGGTAGAGTCAATTGCAGAAATTTGACATTCCTGCAATATATATATATATATATATATATATATATATATATATATATATATATATATATATATATATATATATATATATATATATTATATATATATATATATATTATATATATATATATATATATATGTGTGTGTGTGTGTGTGTGTGTGTGCTCCTCCTTGAAAAGGGTTCTGCCCGTGAGTGGTTGCGATCTGTATATATATATATATATATATATATATATATATATATATATATATATATATATATATATATATATATATATATATATATATATATATATATATATATATATATATATATATATATATATATATATATATTTGTTTTTTATTTATTTATTTATTTATTTATTTTTTATTTTTTTATTTATATTTTTTTATTTAATTTATTTTTTAATTTTTTTATTTATTTTTATTTATTTTTATTTATTTACTTTTTTTTATTTATTATTTATTTATTTATTTTTTTTTTTTTTTTGCCAAGTTTGGCAGTGGTTGTCAGTTTCATTGCAAAAAGTTTATCCAAAAATAGGTTTCGATAAAAGCCTTTGAGAAAAAGAAAGTTTGGATTCTTTGGTCATTTGTGAATTAATTTAATAAAAGTTTTATAAAAAGTTCAAATTGGGATTCGAATTACAAAACAAAGTGATAATGGTAATTTGTTTATGCATAATTTTTTTTTTTTTTTTTTTTTTTTAATATTTAACTATTTTCGTTTTCGAGTAAATATTTTTGGAAATATATTTATTTATGCAATACCTGAAAAAATTTCAAAACTAAAAAAAAAAAAAAAAAATACAAAAAAAACATTTTTTTCCTTAAAAAATAAAGAAGAATGTAAATTTATAATTCTTGTTTTTAATTTTTAAAAGTAAAAATAAAAAAAGATCTCATATTTAATTAAATGACTTGAAAACCTTTTCAAGATAATTCAAAACTGATTTAAAATCTTGAACGAACTTTAAATCTACTAATTTCAAATCTTCAGCCGAAATTCATTTGCTTTAAGATTGGACATAAATATAATGAATTTTAACAAGAAAACCTAGTATCCAACCTTGGTGGTTTTGAAAAATTTTCCGAGATAACTATGATAGTTGTTAAAATTGTAAGCCTCATACAGTTGCGAGGAGGTCCTTGACTAAATGGCCCATAAAGAACTTCACAGGGTAAGAATTAACTTGGGATTTTTTATTCGCGAAACACCTTACCATATTCGCTTTCTTTTTTATGATCTTTTAGAGAAAGTTAATAAAATAACGATATATATTATAAAACGAGATTACTTTTAAAAGTTTTACTTCTGGCAATACGAAGATGTAAACCAAGTAACCAATGGACTTTTTTTCTTCCTAATGGAATCTCTTTCGCGCTTCACCTGTGACGTAATTTAGTGTAGATCATTTTCCTGGACAGTGTTCTTTACACGTAAATTCGGTCGGAGGTTGGGAACAGTGTGTAGGTCGATTCATTTGGCGAAAGGACCCTCTTCCATTGTTCGGAAGTTTAATTAATACTTATGAGTGTTGCATTACTCTCTCCACTTTCTGACATTCATGTAGTTTAAAAAAGGATTGGCGATTGCAGCATGCCCACAGAATATTGAGCCGTCTACTGAGTTCCCTTCTCACTTTTTTGTACTGAAAAGGTTTGCAAGACTGGTATCCTGCTTAGGAGTAACTTTTGCAGCTGTTGTTTTCTTATATTTCTTCACAATTCTTCGCAATACTTGTCTGTCTCTGTCATCCAGTTTCGACACACGTCCACGCTGATGTTTATCGAATGATGTTTTCCTGAAGCACAATATGAGTCACATGACCATGGATATTGCATCTTTCATCCTATAGATTTCTCCCTATGAAACTCTGAAAGCATCGACATACCTCACTTGTACCAGCACAGAATGTTGAACACATAGCAATTAAAAATTATATTTCACATTTGTAGTTATGTGAATAAGTTAATAAGTTTTCTAATATATTATCTATATTACATTAACATGAAAAGCCAATGGTACTGTTATAAAGAATATAGTAATAAAAGGTAGAACATATTTTTAAATATTTTAATATTTTGAAAAATTTAGTTCTTATACAACCAAGAATTCTGACCAGATAGCCGGATAACAACCGGATATCCGCCCCATCTCTATAATGAAAATTTTCTTGAAGGACTTAAATCCGTGTCCGTGTGTCTCTTTTGTGTTTAATTTTCTATTATATTTTTTAGTCTCGCACGACAAGATACGAAAATCTTCCATTATGGTATCAGATACAATTAGAGTATTATATTTTCCTCTTCTTCACGCGTTAAAGAACTTATGTATTTCTTTATGCGAAGAAAGTCGTGC
>SEYY01022816.1:52500-57500 GCA_009176605.1 Armadillidium nasatum | reverse complement strand
TATATATATATATATATATATATATATATATATATATATATATATATATATATATATATATATATATATATATATATATATATATATATATATATACAAAGACTTTCAATAAAATAAAAATAAAATGGTTTTTGCATGAGGATATCTTCTTATTTCGGCTTCAATATATTTTATTTTATTTATTTATTTATTGAATTTATTTATTTTTTAAAAAGTTAAGTAATTTTTTAAATATATATTAATATATATATATATATATATATATATATATATATATATATATATATATATATATATATATATATATATATATATATATATATATATATATATATATTCGTGATTTTTTAAATTTTCTTACATTGAATCGATTCAAATTTAGTTTATGATAGTAAATAAAAAATAAACAATTTAAATAGACCTTATTTATTCTATTATTATTATTATTATTATTGTATATTATATTATTATTATTATTATTATTATTATTATATATTATTATTATTATTATTATTATTATTATTTAAAAAAGTTCACATCTCAACGACATTGCCCTATTCAAAGAGGAGAACCAGAGGGGAATTCTCTAGGAGTTCTTGTGAGAACGATTCAATCCTGAAACGCAATCGTTAAATCACTTTTAAAATAAGCTTCTTTAATTTAAGGTTCTCCTATTTTTAGTCTTTCAGAATTAAAAATAAAATGTAAAACGCTTTTCCTTACATTCAACATGTCGGCCTTTAATTTAGATCTAAATTCACCCAAGTTTTGTACATTTAGGAGGGTGGGGAGGAGGAAAAATATCTTTGAAAATTAAGCAATCTTTTAATATATATAATTAAAATTTTTAAACGAGTATAATTCAAATTATATTTACAAAGTACTTCAAAATCCGAAAAGAGATCCTGTAGCTCATTAACTGCATTAAATTTTTCTTATTTTCAAGTGAATAATTGTTCCAACGAAAGCAAAGAGAGTCATAACTACTTGAATGTTTAATTAATGTTATTAAGGATAACATCGTTGTTCTGAGCTGAGTAACTACTTCAGGTATCGGAGAACTGTAGTCTACTTCTGAGAAGGTTATAAAAGTCGTCACTATTAAGTAAACATGAAAAAGAATGTATTGTGATTGTATTCTTTAAAACTGCTTGTGAGGATACTCAAGTCTTAGTTAACATTTAAATTAAGATAACAACACCTTCCCAAATGTCATTTTAAAAGACAAGGATCAATTTATTCTTTAGGAGTCATGTGCGAAAATTGAAGTGGCCAGTGGCTACGGCAGTCTCCGAATCTGTTATCATTTGAAATTTTGAGACATATTTAAAATAAAATATTCAATTAGTTGCGCTTATTGCAATATTTAAAAAAAAAAAAAATTAAAAGTTATAAGGGAGACAAAGTCAATTTAATAAGAATGGTTACAAAATTCATTGGAATTGTAAATGAAAACGTTGGTCAAATATATATTTTTGGTTCTCCCAACTCTGATATATCTTATGTAGGCCAATGGTTTTTCCTATATATATATATATATATATATATATATATATATATATATATATATATATATATATATATATATATATATATATATATATATATATATATATATATATATATATATATATATATATATATATATATATATATATATATATATATATATATATATATATATATATATATATATATATATATATATATATATATATATATATATATTATAATATTATATTATATTTTATATATAATATATTATTATATATATATATATATATATATATATATATATATATATATATATATATATATATATATATATATATATATATATATATATATATATATATATATATATATATATATATATATATATATATATATATATATATATATATATATATATATATATATATATATATATATTATATATATATATATATATATATATATATATATATATATATATATATATATGGGACGATTAATCGTCATCATCGTGAAAATCAGCATATTTTTTCTCTTTCGTAATCGTCAATTTTCTGACGATTATTTTGCCGATTAATTTGCATATTGGCTTATAAATATCTCTCTGCTCCACCTTCTTTTATTGAGGGTGAAAGGCTGTTTAGTAGTAGGGGCCAAATATACACTCCAAGACGAAATAGAATTATCACAGAAATTGGAGAAAAGATTGTCTTTGCATCACAGTTTAAATTCTCTAAATTTAAAGTAAAAGAATTTTGAATCTTTGTCCATATTTCTCACGTATTAAAATTTTTAAAATCGTTGTTCTGAAGATACTATTATACTTATATATTAAAATTACATGTATTTACACATTTGAATAAAGAAAAGAATTTAATTCTTAATTATTATAAAATTGTTTAAATTTATTAAAGTAATGAAAATTTTTAAAAATATTATTTTTCAATTTCACCGTTATCGTCAAATTTACAACAATCGTTATCGTCATCGTCACTTTAAAACTTTCTTGATCGTTTCATCATATCATATATATATATATATATATATATATATATATATATATATATATATATATATATATATATATATATATATATATATATATATATATATATTTAATAATATATATATATATATATATATATATATATATATATATATATATATATATATATAGTCAGCCTGCACTTTAACATACTTAAATATTTAAAAAACTACTAAACGTACGTAAAAAAAAAAATGAAAATTCTGGGTATGAAAAAATATGAAAAAAAATTTTTTTGTACGACAACTGATGACTAACAAACTTAAATTTGGTGTTATACCGAACATTTGTCTACGGGACCCCCGACCCGTGAGTGATGATGATACTGTAGACAACTTTTCCTGTCGACGATTTGGGGTATTTCCCATTTTTTTCCAATTTCGAAAAAAATTTAAAAAAAACCTTTCCGATTCTCTCAAAAATAAGTAAACTTTCTTTTATATAAACTTATTATATTTTTTTTTTTATTTCCCAATGTTTCATACCTAAAATTCGACAAGGATTCCAAAAATATAAACCTTTTTTACTTACGTTCTGTAGTTTTTTGAGATATGTAAGTATGATTTTAATATATATATATATATACTATATATATATATATATATATATATATATATATATATATATATATATATATATATATATATATATATATATATATATATATATATAGTATATATATATATATATATATATATATATATATATATATATATATAATATATCGGTATATCGGTATCGGTATATATATATATATATATATAACGTATATAACGTAAGGAATAAGACATCTTGAAACAAAATGACAGAAATATCGGAATCACTTTTATGGAGTACATTTCTGTATCTCACAATTGAAAATGAATAAAATTGATAAATTTCTATTTTATGGAACCATATTTAGGCTTCTTATCTCAATTTTCTTTTTTATTTCTTTCGAAGAATATTTTTTTTATAATATTTCGCCAGGTGTTCTGTTTCTTTTCTCTCATATTTCATGATTATAAAATTATCAGATTGTTGTTCCGGTTGTATCGTTTTAAAATTATCTGACCCCGGAACTTGACCCATTTAATTTCATTCACAGTTAGAATTAAAATATATTTTATAGTTAAAAATGAAAAATATAATTCTGATTTTGGATCTAACAAAAAAAGATTTTTTGGCCACTTTTAACTCTATTTTACATTTCTGGTATAATTCTCCGTGTATATCAGGTTACACATCTGTGCTGTTACCCACCAAATATATATATATATATATATATATATATATATATAATATATATATATATATATATATATATATATATATATATATAATATATATATATATATATATATATATATATATATAAAAAGATCCCAAAAAGAGAGAAAGAAAGATGATGATTGTAAAAATATATAGTCCCTCTCTCTCTCTCTCTCTCTCTCTCTCTCTCTCTCTCTCTCTCTCTCTCTCTCTCTCTCTCTCTCTCTCTCTCTCTCTCATCCTAATTAAGAAAGGACCTCACTCAAATAGTTTCTTTATATAAATGTTAGGTAAACAATGTTTCTCACAAAAAATAAGTTCATAATTCTTACAAAAGAAAATTTTGCTTTCCAGATAAGAACTTTAGGGAAATAAAAGTAATTGTTAAATGTCCGAGTTAGCCATCCTCAAAATTCTTCTCTACGTCTTTGTTTCGCCTCTTAAAGATCCGGATTTACGAATTGACTTCTTTTCCTTTTTTAAGTTAAAGTTGTCTGTCTCTTCTGATCATCTGATTTTATGTGAACTTGTGATATTGCCTCAAAGGTTTTTTGCACAGTACTTAACTTTTCAAGTTGAGAAACCTATGTCTTTATTCTTGGGTGATGAAATCTTGATCGTAAGTGGGGTTTAATTTGTGTTTGTTCCTGCATTTGTATGGGTCTTGTTCCTGATAGAAGGTGTGATATATATATATATAATATATATATATATATATATATATATATATAATATATATATATATATATATATATATATATATATATATATATATATATATATATATATATATTATATATATTTCGAAAAAGTAAAAAAAAAAAAAAAAAAAAAAAAAAAAAAAAAAAAAAAAACTTTTTTTTTTTTTTTTAATTTAATTTCACAACGTGTTTTTAGAGATAGATATCTAAAATATATGACGATGAAACTCTAGCTTTACCCTTTTTCTAGATTTCCGGAAAAAAAAATTTCCTGAAAAAAAAAAGTTTATGAAGAAAAGTGAAGGGGTTTGTGTCCCACTCTATATGTTATATATTAAAATTACACATTTGAATAAAGAAAAGACAATTAAATTCTTCCTAATATAAAATTGTTAAATTTATTAAAATAATTAAAATTTTTAAAATATATGTTTTCAATTTCATCGACATCGTCAAATTCACCATAATCGTCATCATTGTCGTAGAAAAAATTATAACCATCCCATCAC
>SEYY01022816.1:37500-47500 GCA_009176605.1 Armadillidium nasatum | reverse complement strand
TAATAATAATTAATAATATTTTTTAAATAATATTAATAATAAAAAATAAAAAAAATAAAAAAAAAAAAAAAAAAAAAAAAAAAAAAAAAAAAAAAAAAAAAAAAAAAAAAAAAAAAAAAAAAAAAAAAAAAAAAAAAAAAAATTATTTTATTATTATTTTATTATTATTATTATTATTATTATTATTATTATTATTATTATTATTTTATTATTATTATCATTATTATTATTATCATTTTGGTGTGTTCAACTACACTGACATTTTTTTGTCGTCTGTGAAGCAAGATTTATATTTGTGTTGTGCTTATCTAATGCCTTCGTATATTTCGTTTTTATTGCCTCAATTTTGATATAGAGAGAGAAATAATGGACAATATTCTACCTTGGATTTATTGGTTTTATTTTATTTTTTTTTTTTTATTTTTTATTTTTATCATTTTACAAAATTTATCTTTCCATTTTTTCTATTTTTTTTCCTTTCGTTATTCCATTATTTTATCGTATTTTCTTCAAATTGTTTTAGTCGGTTTAAAACTATTTTTTACTTTTTCTTTATTTATTTATTTTTTATTTCTATTTTTTTTTTTTTTTTTTTTAAGAAATAGATGAAAGGAATTTTTGGTTAAGGAATGTAACTTCACTGACATCAAAGGGACATGATTCTCAAATCTAATTGGCTCGAAAATGTAAAAAAATAAAAAAAAAAATGCAAAGATTCAAAAGAAAAGGATTAATAAACTTTTTTTTTTTCCTTTTATTCTTCTCATTCCAATAATCTCTCTCTGAAAGTCGAGAGAAGAGCCTCAGAACAATGAAATATATTGGATTTTGGAGAGTCTTTGTTCCTTCTTGTGTTCGCTCCATAAAAAGAGAAGAGTTTCTCGTTCCACTTTTAGAAGTGAGTGTATATTCAAAGCTTTTAAAATATTTCTTATATTGGGGAAACAAAATTTTATATATAATAGATTAATAATTATAACCCATATCTATTACAGTTTCAGATTTTTTCATAAATGTAAATATGTAAAATTACAAATCCTCTGTTCGTATTGTCTTTGTTCGCATTGTTTGGTTACTGTAGTAGTTCTTCATTAATTATAATTTGGAAAAGCTATGTAACTTTCTAATATTATAACGGGAATGATGGTCTTTCATTCTTTTGTAAAAATTTTGTAAATCTAAAATAAAATATTTGAAACCGAATTACTGAATTCTTGTACATTGTTTAAAAATAATGAATTTTTTTTTTTTTTAAATAATCCAGGAAAAAAAAATTAGAATAATTCAAATTTGTTAAGAATTGTGTCAGGATATCATTACTTTGACTTCTAAAGTACAAGAAGTGTGCCTATGTTCGTTTGTACAAGTGTACGAAATAAATGGAATAGTGCATGAGTTAAACACTTTTTATTGTGTGTCTATGATGAATGAGTCTGTCATATGTTTTCAATTACGATTAGGTCAACATGACTTATGACCTGAGATTGTCCCTAGAGGAAAATGGTTTTGACCCTTCACTGACCTCCGCTAGGGTCGTGTTACACCCTTTTTGAACTCTCCTCTATTTATTCTTATTTAATCGGCTTCAGGTGGTGTCATATTAAGGAATCTCTCTCTCTCTCCCTCCCTCTCTCTCTCTCTCTCTCTCTCTCTCTCTCTCTCTCTCTCTCTCTCTCTCTCTCTCTCTCTCTCTCTCTCATATTTCTTATTATTTCAAAATAAAGTTTTATAGTTTTATATTAAGATTTTTTATGATCGGTTTTTAAATTTTGTTTGCATATATATATATATATATATATATATATATATATATATATATAATATATAATAATATATATATATATATATATATATATATATATATATATATATATATATATATATATAATATTTTTTTTTTTTTTTTTTTTTTTATTTTATATTTATATAATTATATTATATATATATATATATATATATATATATATATATATATATATATATATATATATATATATATATAATATATATATATATATATATATATATATATATATATATTATATATATATATATATATATATATATATATTATATATATATATATATATATAAATTAATGGCTTACACTGTAAGAAATAAAATAAAGTGCTTGAACCTGCATTATATTTTTTATAAATAAATAAATAAATAAAAAAAAAAAAAATAAAAAAACCAGGGTTAAGATAACGACTTTTCAAACAATAACGTTAAGAGATAAGCACAATCCGACTTAATCCCTTATCGGTCTGGGACACGCTGAAAATTCACGTTTTTTGGTTAAGTGACATGTCAATGACATTTGGGAAATGATCCTTTAACAATGACTCTATAAAACGATATCTCTTCCCTTTCTGTTTACTCTTTACAACATCCTGAAGGCTGAAACCGAGGATTTGTATGAATGGTTTCTTCTTCTCCTCCGTCTGAGTCGCCGGCATGAGAAATCAAAGCCTCTTTTATGAGTTTCGTAATTCTAACCTTTGCTGATAAATGATAAGGTAAAGTTTGATATGGGTATCGGGTATCATACACGTTTCTTTCTCCTTTCTTTCCCTCTAATAATAATAATAATAATAATAATAATAATAATAATAATAATAATAATAATAATAAATAAATAATAATGAAATAAAAAAAAAAAAAAAAAAAAAAAAAAAAAAAAAAAAAAAAATAAAAAAAAAATTAATAAAAATAAAATTAATTTTAGTGATAAATAGTAAAAGAGTAATAATAATAATAATAATAAATAATAATAATAATAATAATAATTAATAATAATAATAATAATAAAAAAATAATTTAATAATAATGTAATAATAAAAATTATAAAATAATTAAATTAATAAAAAAAAATAATAATTAAAATAAAAATAAAAATAAAAAAAAAAAAAAAAAAAAAAAATTAATAAAAAAATAAAATTTTAATTTTAGTTAATTTAATTATAGGAGTTAATAATAATAATAATTATTATTATTATTATTATTATTATTATTATTTTGTGTCTTTAAGAAGTGCTGCATTTACAGAATAGTCTTTTACGTTGTCATTTGATTATTTCCTCTTAACAAACTGAATAACTTTTATATTTTTTTTTTTATTTTCTTTTTTCGCAAAACATTTTACCATTGTAATCAACAGAAGAGTTTTACATGTAAGATTGCATTTTATCTTTATTAATGAATAATGAGATGGTACAGAGAGAGAGAGAGAGAGAAAGAGAGAGATGTAGAAAGGTAGAGAGAGAGAAAGAAATAGCGAGAGTGAGAGAAAGAGAGATAGAAATAGATAGAAAGAGTTGAGAGAAAGAGATTGAGATAGAGAGAAAAAGAGAGATATATTGATAGATAGATAGATAGGGAGAGAGAGTGAAAGATAGTGATAGATTGAAAGATAAAGTGAGAGAAAAATAGAGATAGATAGAAAGATAGAGAGAGAGAGAGAATGTTCGTTTTTTCGCCTTTTAAACAGAATAGTAAAATTTACCTGTTTTAAATTTTTCGTTTTTGGTAGTTCATTTATTTTATTAAATTCTTTAATGGTTGTCACTAAATTTTAAATGTCTTTGAATTATATTCAGGTTTTGAAAGATACGATGAATACAGTTATATTCTTTATTATAGACTCGTGATCAACTTATCGTACTGATATTTCTTTTCTGCATGACTTCAAGAGACAACAGGAGATATATATATATATATATATATATATATATATATATATATATATATATATATATATATATATATATATATATATATATATATATATATATATATATATATATATATATATTATATTAAGGAAGGAGTGAAGTATCAGTATATTGGTATCGGGTATAGCTTTTCAGGTATTTGTCGGTATCGGTAAAATTTTTGGTATCGCTCCATCCTTCTATATATATATATATATATATATATATATATATATATATATATATATATATATATATATATATATATATATATATATATATATATAATATATATATAATATATATATATATATATATATATATATATATATATTTATATATCAGGCAAGACTCAAATTTATTTTAAAATATATTTCAGGAAGAATGATTATGTTTATTTGTCTATAATTATGTAAAATATTTTGTTACAAAGAGATTAAGAGATTACTTTAACTGGAGCTTGTCGTTAAAATATGATACGAAGTTGTTATGGTCACAAACTGTGAAAGACTTTACTTACTCTAAGCTTTAAATTTTATACTCTTTGTCTTGGAATAGTTCCTTGTGTGTGTGTGTGTGTGTGTGTGTGTGTGTGTGTGTGTGTGAAAACAAGAGACAAAATTAATAAATATAAATTCTTTTGGTGCAATAATAATAATAATAATAAAAAAATTCTTTATTTACTTTGACGAGAATAGTTTTTCTTTCTAGCAAATAAGGAAGATCGCTTACTTCTTCTACATATCTATCATTATTTATTAATTCACTATTTTTATCAAGATAATATCTTTAATAATTTAATCAAAAATTCCTGTTTTGATGTCATAATTCTCCTCAGTTATGAAGGTCGTTCGTGTATTTATATATTTAAAGGAAAATGAGAATAATTTTGTTCCCTTTGTCACCTGGTGGGTCATTGCTGGAGAGGACTGTCTTACCTGTTGAGACTGATTTCGTAAGCACGACTTAAACCAAGTTCAGGAATTTCCTATAGGATTCTTTTACAATTCTTTTTTGTTTGAAATTATATTGTGAGGAACTACATCAAATAATTTTGATGTAGAAAATAAAATTGTAATAATAAATATTTTTTTTATTTTTTAGTGCTTCACATTTTTTTATGTAAATCCAAATTTACATGAAAAAAATTAAGATTAATTTCACAAACCTAATCATTATTTAAAAGTTCTTCTGAAGTGTTCAGTAATGAAGTAGGTTAATAACAATTGGCATGTTTGTACGAGTTCATTTGGGAATTGATGCAACAGGCGAGGCTTGGGATTTGCGACTTTCGACTTTGAGATTTGTTGGGAAAATTGCCACGTCCTTCGGGTTGGAAGGTCAAAGAACTCTTCACTTTATTTTATATACAATTTAATTCTACCTTTGGGGTCCTTTATAATATTTATATGACAAGCTCTAAACAATTCCCAAATGCACTGATATAAGTCTGGCAATAGTTATCACCCTAATTCAATATTTTACACTACAGAAGAACTATAAAATAAATAAATAAACAAATAAATAAATAAATAAATAAATATGTTAAATAAATAAATAAGTGCTATCTACCGTGGCTCAAACGGTAGAGTGATTGACTCATGTGCTTGAGGGCGCCGGTTCGATCCCACTTGGGGATCCTAGGTATATACTACCTAGAAAAGTTCCTCTCCTAGAATAGGGCAATGCCCGTGAGATGTGATCTTTTTAATAAAAAAATAAATAAATAAATAAAAATGCTTACCTTTTCGAAATTAATCCGATTTTCAGACCATTTTACTGAATACAATACTTAACTGGTCAACAATTTTCTCTATTGAAATCACGAGTGATAAAAATAAATAGATAGTAGATAATAGAAAATAGATAATAAATATTAAAAATAAGTAAATAAATTGTAAAAAATATCTATATTTAGGTCATTATGAGTGACATTTTGTCATTTTTTATTTTAATATATTTATTTTTTTACTTTTTCAACAAGGCATCAAGACCGACAATATTTTTCAATTATTTTCGTAATAATAATAATAATAATAATAATAATAATAATAATAATAATAATAATAATAATCATAATAATAATAATAATAATAATAATAAATCTTTATGAAACTGACAGGTTTGCTTGTATAAGAATGATTTGTCATTATCCCACATCAAGAAACCTAGTCACTAGTGAGACTTATCAATACTCTCTCTCTCTCTCTCTTATATATATATATATATATATATATATATATATAATATATATATATATATATATTATATATATATATATATATATATATATATATATATATATATATATATATATATAGAGAGAGAGAGAGAGAGAGAGAGAGAGAGAGAGAGAGAGAGAGAAAGAAGAGAGAGATAAAGAGAAAGAAAGAGAGATTGAGAAAGAGAGATATAAAGAAAGAGAAAGAAAGAGATAAAGAGAAAGAAAGAGAGAGAGAAAGAGATTGAGGCAAAGAGAGAGAGAGAGAGAAATTCGTTTTGTCTTGATCGATCATATATAATAGTTTACTCAATATCATTTGAATAGGAAAACAATCTGGAAAGAGGCTTTGTTGTAAAGCCTCTTTTCATAACATAAAATCTCTTTTTCCTTTTTTCCATATATTTGGTATCCATTTTGCTTCTCTGACGCTTCATTTATCAGAAATTTATTCGATTCTTGCCAACTATTAAAATTATTTTATTACCATATTTAATGTTCTTATTGTTTTTTATTTTATATAGAAATAAAAATTTTGCACAGCTACAATTCTATTTTCAGATTGTAAAATTCATTATTTTTTTATTTAAATTAATATAACTTTTTTATTATCTTCCTAATTTTTTAATTGGAAAAATATTTTTATTATAATAGTACAAGAAAAAAATTGTATATTTTTCCTGAGCTTCAAAAAAGCAAATGGCACATATCCAGTTCTGAAATATGTACGAGTATGTGTTGTTACGAGATAAACATTTTTGTTTGGGGTTTGCTAAAGTACTAAAAAATATTTATAGTATAAATTTATTCCTTAGAAAATATTGACATAAATATTTTTAGTGCGTTTTCAAAGGCAAAATTAATACCCTCATATTTTATGATCTTTTAAGAAGCTTATGGCTTCTAAATTTAAGTTAAAATCACATCATAAAAATTGTAATAAGGATATTGTGAAGCTCAAAAATGAAGCCTTTTTTAGTAATTTTTTGAAAATAACGGAAAATTTTTCCTAACGGCCAAACGGAAACTTGAGATCAGTCTGGAAAGACCCATAAAATTGGCGTCTATATATATATATATATATTATATATATATATATATATATATATATATTATATATATATATATATATATATATATATATATATATATATATATATATTATATATATATATATATATATATATATATATATATATATATATATATATATATATATATATATATATATATATATATATATATATATATATATATATATATATATATATATATATATATATATATATATATATAATATATATATATATAAAGTAGTATACTACACACTTTCGGCCAGATTTTTTCGAGATAGCAAAATCTGGCAATCTAAATATAACGGCCTTTTCTGCATTTGCGTGCAATGCAGCATTGTCAGGAACCTTGCTGACCATTTCTTTGGCGGTTCACGAACCACCGCGGACCCCCGGACCCCTGGACCCCCAAGATTCGAACCAATTTCTGTCGGATTGAACCGCAAAAAAATGATCATTAGAGTGAGGTGAACGGGGCGATTTTACAAGCTCAGGCAACTTCCTGTTACCATTTTTGGGGGGTTCACGGTGCCCCTTCCCCCGACTTGAGGCCAATTTCAATTGGTTGAACCCCCCAAAATTGTGTCAGGAAAGAGCTTGAGGTCAATTTGAGCGGAGTGATTTGCATTGCAAATCAAAATGCCTTTAGGCTCAGGTTGCCAGATTTCTCTACCTCGAAAAAATCTGGCACCCGCCGAAAGTGCGTAGTATACTATATATATATATATATATATATATATATATATATATATATATATATATATATATATATATATATATATATATATATATATATATATATATATATATATACTCCCCATGGAAGGGTTTTCTCCCTGTCAGATGGACCATCATATTTCGCCATCTGCTCTTAAAAGTCCTTCTCCTAGAGTGCTCTAAAATATCATGTATTTTCGGCTCGTTGGTTTCAGTACCAGTCCTTGAGTTTTATTTAAAATCTCAGGTAGGGTTTTCACCCTTTCAGTGGGATTAGCACCTTCTCCATTTAACTTCTAAACACTTTCTCAAAGAGTTCACCAGAAGATCATGCTTCTCGAAGCTGTGGTTTCCCATGCTGGTCCTGGAGTTGTTATAAGTAGTAAGCAATAATTATAAGGCCGGGATGCTAGTCCTGTCACACTTGCTTCTGACTCTCCTCGCATGATCCGACTCTGTCAACTAATCCAAACTCTTCTCTTCTCTTGTCCTGTCCTAACGAATCGTTGAGACAAGTGGCAAAAATGTCACAACAAACTTTTTCAGGTATTTTCTTATTAAAAAATAAATAGGTGAAGCGACTTTCTGATAGTTAACATGTCTTTTCTCTACTGAAAATTTTACTAATTTTACTGTGACATTTTTGTCACTTGTCCCAACGATTCGTTAGGAAAATTTTTGCAGTTGGATTGTAATGTCTGAATTATAAAGCATAAAGTTGAGGTGTAATATCAATATTAATAACCATGAAGAGGAGATGCTGTGGGAGAATACCTAAGCATGAATTTGGAGGGTAATGTCGGCATTAAAAAGCATAAAGGTGTAGCAATGTAATGGAGTTGTTATTAAGTATAAAGCTAGAGTATAATGACGTTATCATTCAACATGACGGCTGAGGAATGTAATGACGGTATTATCTAACATTTTCAAACAATGAAGAGTTATTTTTAATTATTATGCTAAACAGAAATTCATTATTTTAAAGCGTCTTCTACTCTTTTGACTAAAAATTTTTATTTTCAACATTTACATTTTTCTTCCTCAGTCATCTTAAAGTCACCAAAGTCATCTCAATCAGTAAAATTCTTAATAATGTAAACTTTTTTAATATTTATTTATTCATTCATTTTTTTATATATTTATTCTAAAGTTTAGTGATTTCTGCCCTCTAGATTTTTAGAGTTTCTTTCTCTAGTAATCTTACATAAAGTGCCCATTTAATGCTACGAGTTCTGACTGAGGCAGCCGCGGAACCTCTTCACTCCATATAGTTTCTTAATTGTAGAAGAGGGATTCGCCTCTGTATGGAGTACGCGTCTAACAGTTAAGGAGCATGGTTTCACGCATATTTCTTTCCCTGAAGGGAAGTTTATGATGTTTTGTATTATTAACCCTTAAAGGATTCAACTGACACTGATGCTCTTCAGTATTATTATCATTATTATTATTACTATTATTATTATTATTAGTAGTAGTAGTAGTAGTAGTATTTATTGAAAGTGTGATCATAATTTCTATAACTTAAAAGTAGCCCATAAGGGTAGATTTCTGAAGACATCTTGTTTTAATCATAAGGGTAAGGTTGCTTATTCATTTTAATTAAAAGTAGAAGAAACAAAATATTTATCATATATTATTGGTTTCTAATTTCTAAAAATTTAAAATAAAAAATATAACCTTCACAATGTTTAAGACTTTAAAATGAGAACGATAAGAATGTTTGGTGTTTGAACTGCTTGATTGAAAACAGGTTTTTTTTCTTTTTGAAAAGTTTTTTTTTTTTGAAAAATAAACTAATTTTCTGTTTCATTAATTTATTTAAGATAAATAAACACAAAATTGTAAATTTGAAAAAAAAAAATAAATAGATTGCCACAATTTAATTTTTTTAAACTTAGCGAATCAGTGCATCAAATAACGGTTTTTTTAACGGTCATTTTCAACCATATAAAGTGTTTTTCCCAAAGTACACTTTAGCATAAATTCTTTTCCTCATTATAATCATTTGAACCTTCCTTTAGGGCAAATGAAATAAGTTTATTAGTGTATTTTCTTCTACAGAGTAAACAACGTTTTCTACTTTGGGTTTTTAACCACGCAAGGACTTTTTTTTTTTTTTTTTTTTTTTTTTTTTTTATCATCATCTGCTGTTGCTTTGCTTCTCCCTTAGAGTCCATTATTCCTTAAAACTTTTCCGCCTACATGTGATTCCCTGTCGCTTAATTCGCATATTTTGTGGCGTCTTAAGAAGGGAGGTGTTTTTTTTTTTTTTTTTT
>SEYY01022816.1:10000-12500 GCA_009176605.1 Armadillidium nasatum | reverse complement strand
TTTCCAATTTTTCTTCTTAGCTCCTATTGAATGAACTCACAAGTTTCTTTCTCTGTGTTGTTTTTTTTTTTTTTTTTTTTTTTTTTTTTTTTTTTTTTTTTTTTTTTTTTTTTTTTTTTAAATTGAATAACAGGAACGTTCTTTTCCTTTCCCTTGGCTTAAGGCAAACAGTAAAGTTTATTTGTCTGAGTTAGAACCCTTCAACTCATCATTCATCTTAAACGTTATTCATTCAGTTGTTATTATCGAAAGTTGAATAAGATAAAAATCTATTATGATGTAAAACTTTGTTTCAGTCTCTCTCTTATCTTAATTAAGGTTTGGCTTTAAGAAAGAGCCAACAATTATCTTCCATTGTATTAAGGCTGAAGTTTTCTTCATATACGCTCTACATAATTAATGTCAGTTGATGAAACTTCACATTCTCGTCTCCTGCAACCTCCAAGGTTTGTAGGAACAAATCCAGGTGAAAATGTAGAGAGCTTATTTAAAGTGACATTCTACGTCCAGTTTTTCATAAGTTTTCAAGATATTTGTAACCAATTCACGGTAGTTGTCAACCCTGTGGTTCTTAATGATAATTTTAACTATGTTGATGTCAACAAAAAATGTCGGTGCTCTTAGTTCGGCCTCATTTAGTTTAGGGATTAACAATCCATCTTCCGTGATATAACGGATCTATGGTCCATGGAAAACTTCGGGTTCTAACTTTGCATTTGTCAGTATTCAATTGTTGTTTTTCATGAGGACAAATTTAATATGAATTACGAAAAATATATTTTCCTTTTGTTAATTCCAAATCGTTCACCAATTCATTTAACTCTAATTGACGTAACAGATGTGGAGAAATATCTGCATTTAAAACATATGGGCTATTTTTCCGTTTCCTTATCATTAGGAGAAGGATCTTTGATTGTTGTTGGTGTGACTGACGATGTGATTGCTTCGTTTTGTAGTTTTGGTTTTAAGACTAATTGGAAGTTTGGCTAGATATATGATTGAGTGTCTAGTTTTGTCAAATAAAAATAACAATCTCCATAGTGATTTATAGGCTCTGACCATATTAATGAGAAGACGAATGATGTAGGGTTTCTCTGACTCTTCACTCAAGATGTTAGCATTGTATTGCACTGATCAAAGGATCTTCTATTTTACATTCAAAATGGTATTTGCAGATAAGTTTCATCCTTGAAGTTATCAGTAGGTTTCTTCGTTGTTATATGTGTGCTAACTATTCATAGAAGTATCAGGAATGGTAGAGATGAATATAAACAAGTCTGTTTGGGACCATTATGAAAAAAATTGAATAAATAATCATCGAAAATAAATAGGATATGTCGACTCCGCATATATCGAGCGAAAATTATATCAAGCTATATATTTATTTAATAAGCTTACATAAAAACTGTATTCATTGATCACTCAAGAAAAACCTTATCAGGACATAACGAGACTCCCTGTTTATGAGGGATGACTTCCGCTCTGAACCACTGCGAAATCGTGCTGAAACCAAAGATATTCCAAATTTCTCTGGGAAGGTCGTTTCGAAACTCACTTTTCGTGACAGAACGCCTTCAAAAAATTTATTGAGATTTGGTAAGTGATGCTTCTTAATAATCTTAAAGAAATTAATGATTTTCATTACTCAAAATTGGAACGAAATAGATTTATTGCAAAAATTTTTGAAATAAGTATCCCAAAATGATCTAGACATACCCATTAGTTTATCAGTAACAAAATTATTATTATTATTATTATCATTATTATTATTATTATTATTATTATTATTTTATTATTTTAAATTATTTTTTTTTAAATTTTTTTTATTAATTTTATTTTTTAAATAATTTATAAAATAAATTTTAAACATTTCTTAAATTTTTTTTTTTTTTTTTTTTTTTTTTTAACTATTATTATATTTTTTATATATATATATATATATATATATATATATATATATATATATATTATATATATATATATATATATATATATATATAATATATATATATATATATATATATATATATATATATATATATATATATATATATTATTTTTAAAAATTATAGAATTTTGGAATTTTGAAATTTTCTTAATCCATAGGTAAATGTAGGATTTTTTTTTTTTTGTCAAATTAATGGTAAATGAATGAAAAAGCGAGTCTGATGAGACCTTTTAATTCAATTTCTAAAAGACGAACGAAACTAAATCAAATTATTCAAAATTGCATTAAATTAAAAATATATTGAAATAAAAATGAGAGAAAGAGATGGAGAAAGAGAGAAATAGAAAGAATGAAGGAGGGTAAGTGAGAGAGAGAGAGAGAGTGGAAAATTGTGGATCAGAGAAATTAAGAAATAGAGAGAAAAAAGATATAGGATAAGAGAGAGAGAGAGAGAGAGAGAGAGAGAGAGAGAGAGAGAGAGAGAGAGAGAGAGAGAGAGAGAGAGAGAGAGAGAGAGAGAGAGAGAGAGAGAGAGAGAGAGAGAGAGAGAGA
>SEYY01022815.1:15000-20419 GCA_009176605.1 Armadillidium nasatum | reverse complement strand
TTCACCCTTGATTATACCTCACACATATGGAGTAGTTAAAATTATATTGCTCTTATAGATAAAAATCATTCTGCTCTTCTGCTCTTCTGCTCTCTGACCCTAGGTTTGGCCACTGTGCTTAATTTATATTGAACTATACTGGAAAAGTCTGGAAGACTCTTTTACATTCTTTTCTAACCTCTCCCAATAGCCAAACTTCAAACGAAGTATACTTGGACATGTCTCCTTTGTTTGTTGTTTGTCTTATCAATTCCTTCACTTCCACTAATTAGTTGAGGTCTTTTTCTACCCATCAAATTGTGGCGCAACCCTCCTTACACTATCGTTATTTCAAAACTCTAACGTTACATACCTCCACCATTGAAAAGTGCTTGTGTGATAAGACTTTTTGCACAGTCTAATCTTAATGTCAAACCCCCCTACCATAGATTTCACCACTATGCTCAATTTATCTTGAACTATACTTTAAAAGTCTGGAACACTCTTTTTACCTATTTTTCCAACTTCTTTTCAATTGCACAACTTCAAACGAAGTGTATATGGACATGTCGTCTTTTAATTGGATTCCATATTATATATATATATATATATATATATATATATATATATATATATATATATATATATATATATATATATATTGTTCCTCTCTTCAAGTCTTTTTCGCAAGATGCTTCTGGCAATTCAGAGACTCTGACTGGTCTGACTTGCGGTTGTATTTATCTTATTTCCCATGGAATGAGTACTGTTTTCGTGGGAAATGTCCCCAGGAATGTGCAGAGCGAATAACTGAAGTAAATCTCTCTGACACGGAGGCGTACCTTCCATTTTCTTTCCCTTCTACTAAACTAAAAAAAACTCTTTAAGTTTGCTTGTTCTCATACTTTTAACCGCAGGAATGTTGCCTTCAGGGACTACAGTCTTTTTCAAACTCCTGAAACATCCTCAACTTATATTTCATCCTGGAATAGGGCAAAATCTATTCTCCGTAAAACCAAAATCGTTTATTTTTTTGGTTTTTCTTCCTCATGCCATTTCAGCCATTTTGGAAAAAAAATAATTTAACTCTAACTTTGCTTCATCTTCTTTCTCTCCTCTAGAATCTTCTAAAGGCATAGCTACCATGTATCTTTTCTTCTTCGTATTTCCCTTCTCTAATATCTTCAGACGGCACAGCTGCCGAGCTAAGTTGAGCTAATTGCTCAAATTTTCACCTTTAACTCAAGCATAGAAGATTCCAGAGCTATTCTTACTCCTTCAACCTCCTCAAACTCATTAATGCCTTAGTCGTAATTTATAAAGACTTCCTTTCTACTCTCTCTGAGCTTAACACTACGAAGGCGTGCGATCTTGATGATATTATTCCTGTGGTTCTCAAAACTAGTTTTTGTGAGGTTTCACATTGTCTTAGTGAACTAATTCATTTTTGTCTTTCTACTGGAACTTTCCATTCTTTATTTTAGATATTGACATAATGCAAGTTTGGTATATATAGGTTTACTTACATAAGATAGATAGTAAGATAGAGCAAGAATGAGACAGAGTTAAAGACTGGACAAATAAAGTTTTAAAGATAGAATAAGAGATAGAAAAAGATGTAGAATAAAAGTTATAGACAAAGAGAAAGAGAAATCAAAATGTAAATAAATATAATTGACAAAAAAATTGAAATAGAGAGAAAATATAAATTATGCTAATAGTTCGTTTCAAATTAAGAAAATTACAAAAATAATCATATGATGAAAAGAAAATAATACACATTTAAATCTAAAATTTTATTTGTTCTTTTAACAAATATAAATAAAAAAATTAAAGTAAAATTTTAATTTAAATGATTTTTAAGCTTATAAATAAAGATTTTAAAGGTATGTAAGTCATGGGAAGTTTGTAAAATAGAAGAAGGGGTTGTGTGTTCCATACTTTACCGGTACATTGCTTGCAAGATTGAGCATAACTGTTTTAAGTATGGAGTCATTAAGTTTGACAGAGAAAGGATGAGATTGTGTAGAAAGGCTTGTAGCACTAACCCTTCTCAATAGAGGAGGTATGTGACAGGAGAGTTCAGAACTTATTATTATTTTATTGTCCATTGTAATAGCAATATTGTACAGAAAGTGACGCAACAATTCGACGGGCAGAATGAGACTGGAGAGAATTAGTGATAGCTAAGGGTTGATAAGAAGAAAAGCCCTATACTCCTCCTTTTCAAAGAGATCTGTATGAGTGGAACTACCCCAGATATATATACTATATATATATATATATATATATATATATATATATATATATATATATATATATATATATATATATATATATATATATATATATATATATATATATATATATATATATATATATATATATATATATATATATATATAGTAAATGTTGCATTTATGTTTTGCAAGAACATATATTAATAGTAATATTATTATTTAAGAATGTATTTTCTTCAGAACACTGCAAGCAATAGTTGTTTTAAAAATAATTTTCTTCCTAGAAAATGTCTATTGGAAAAGCTGCAAACAGTATTATTAACGTTATCTTAATGTTTATTTTTCAGTCAAACAATTTACTCTTTAATATTTAATAAATGTTTTTAAGTAATGATTTTCTGCGGCCATTTTGTTACAATTCTATTTTCAAAGGATTAATTTTGTATTATTATTTGAATTAGTTTTATATTATTATTTATATTATATATATGTATATATATATATATATATATATATATATATATATATATATATATATATATATATATATATATATATATATATATATATATATATATATATATATATATATATATATATATATATATATATATATATATATATATATATATATATATATATATATATATATATATATATATATATATATATATATATATATATATATATATATATATATATATATATATATATATATATATATATATATATATATATATATAATATATATATATATATATATATATATATATATATATATATATATATATATATATATATATATATATATATATATATATATATATATATATATATATATATATATATATATATATATATATATATATATATATATATATATATATATATATATATATATATATATATATATATATATATATATATATATATCGTCAACCCGCATATGATAAAGATGCGAGTGAATAATTTTGATTTATAACTCAAGCTCATGTAATAGACTTGTGAAACCTGAGACATATAAGATATAAGAACAGTACACTGTACTAGTATGGATAGTATAGTTGGATTAACTAACTGAGAAGAATGAAAAAAATTTCTTGCTCTTTTAACTCAAGTTTTTTCTTAGGTAATCTTTCCTTCAATTGCAACATGAGACGTTATATTATAACTAATTTTATAGTTTATGCTAAGGCCAGGAATGTTAACAATGTCAACAGATGATTTGGGAGAATCATCCATACAAATAAAATCTCCCCTGAGGGAGACATTTGAAGAACTTTAGTATTCAAGGACGTTCACAAGGTTGGGGTAATCCCACAAGGAGATTCTATCCCCCACAAGGAGATCCTATCCAAATCAGTAAGAGAAGAATCAGAAAGATTGAAACGTGATGAAAATATAGAATAAAAATAAAGAACAGATTTGAAATTAGTAGAAGAGTAGAGTGTTGTGAAAGCTGCATTTAAGTTAGGTGAACAGCTAAAAATATCTTTAAATGAAAAGTATGAAATTAAAAGAAGAAATGGAAGAGCCCTGAAAACAACCACTATTGACACAGAAGTAAGAAAACGTTATCCCTTAAAACAACCGCACATATTGAGCTATTTGAAGCAAACAAGAGTTAGGACGAAGAAACAAAAATTAATGGAGCTTTAGCAAACTAAAAATACATTTAAAAAAAAGTTATTTATGCTTGCATAAACAAATTTATATCAAAACTGAGAAAAAGTACATACTTTGCTTAAATGCAGTTCTGGTAGGGTATAAATTATTTTAATATTATTAGATTTTATTTCAATTGTATACAACTGTCATAACTATAATATCGTCTTGTTAAGATGAAGGTTACAGTAAAATAATAATTTTTAAATAAAAAACAGTTAATAATAATAATAATAATAATAATAATAATAATAATAATAATAATAATAATAATAAATAATAATAATAATAATAATAATAATAATAATAATAATAAAATAATAATAATAATAATAATAATAATAATAATAATAATAATAATAATAATAATAATAATAATAATAATAATAATAATAATAATAATAATAATAATAATAATAATAATAATAATAATAATAATAATAATAATAATAATAATAATAATAATAATAATAATAATAATAATAATAATAATAATAATAATAATAATAATAATAATAATAATAATAATAATAATAATAATAATAATAATAATAATAATAATAATAATAATAAATAAATAAATAATAATTTTTAAAGCTCCGTGTATTTCTTGATTACATTTGTTAATCGCGACCTTTGATTTATTGTATCAATTAATCATGCAATTTTTCCTGATATTTTTTTTTTTTACATTGTTTAATTTATATTGATATATATATATATATATATATATATATATATATATATATATATATATATATATATATATATATATATATATATATATATATATATATATATATATATATATATATATATATATATATATATATATATATATATATATATATATATATATATATATATATATATATATATATATATATATATATATATATATATATATATATATATATATATATATATATATATATATATATATATATATATATATATATATATATATATATATATATATATATATATATATATATATATATATATATATATATATATATATATATATATATATATATATATATATATATATATATATATTAGAGGTGGACCGGATATCCGCATCCGCATCCGCAACTGCGGATATCCGCATCATTTTTCCAATATCCGCATCCGCGGATATCCGCAATTGGATATCCGCAACCGCATCCGCATTCGCGGATAGTAAAAAAAATATAAAAAAAGCACTTTCTCTGGTAAGAGTGAAAAATGTAGATTGCTTTGCAAACCAAACTCAGATAGTAGTTAAAAATTCCATTATGAGTCAAAAATGTGCATCCGATTTAATAACCAAATGTAGGTTAATTGCTACGCATTTCAATCACTCCGTTGTAGCCCAAAATGAGCTGAAGAAAATACAAGCAAGATTAAATGTTCGTCCACTTTCTGTCATGCAAGATATTCAAACACGCTGGAATAGTAGTTTGCATATGCTTGAGAGGATGAGCGAAATTAATGAGGCCATTTGCCTTTATGCTTCAAGCAGCACAAAAATAAAGCCTCTAACAGCTGACGAA
>SEYY01022815.1:0-7500 GCA_009176605.1 Armadillidium nasatum | reverse complement strand
TCTTCTGAATAAACTATAAAATTGAAAAATTGAAATTATTATTATTATTATTATTATTATTATTATTATTATTATTATTATTATTATTATTATTATTATTATTGTTATTAATATCATTATTATTGCTATTGTTATTATTATTTATTACTGTCATTTAAATCATTATCAGTTTATATAAATGTTTCTCTTTCTTATTTTATATCATGAAAAGTAATTAAATTGCTATTATTATTATTATTATTATTATTATTATTATTATTATTATTATTATTATTATTATTATATTACCGTTATTTAAATCATTATCAGTAAATATAAATATTTATCTTTCTTATTTATTTCATGAAAAAGTAATTAATAGGTGTGGCAACTTCTTTTTTCCTCATTCTTTAAATTCTTTTCCTTTCGGTAAAATAGGACTATATCTCTCTCAAATTCCTTTATTTCCCTTTGAAAAGTCGAAGGAGTATGAAATTATAAATCAAGGAAACACAATGTCCTTTTTGTGCTCTTATTACTTTACCTTCGACCTTGCTTCTCCATCTTTCTTCCTCTCTGTCTCTCTCTCTCACTAATTCTCTTTTTATTTCATTGTTTCCTTTTCTTTCTCACTCCTCATTTTTCTTTCTCTCACTTTCTTCCCTCTCACAGTTTCTCTTCCTTTTTGTCTACTTCACTCTCATTCTCATTTTTTCCATTTCCTTCTCTTATTTTTTTTCTTCTTCTCTCTTTCTCTTTCTCTCTCCTTTACTTTCTTCCTCTCTCCCTCTTACATTTCCTCTCTTCCTCACACAACCCCTTTCATTCTCGCTCCCTTCTTCTCTTTTTTTCTTTGTCCCTCTTTCTCTTTCTCTCTCTTCCTCAATATCCTTCCCTCCTTTTTCACTCTTTCTTTATCTCTCCTTTACTTTTTATCTCTCCCCCTCTCTTTGTATGTCCTTCCTTTTGTCTCTCTTTTTCTCTCTCACTCTTTCTCTGACTCTTTTTTCTTTCAGTCTTTCACTTTTTCTTTTCTCTCTATTTTTCCTTTATCTCTCTTTTTCTCTCTCTTTCTCTTTTTTCTTTCTCTCTTTTCTCTCTTTCTCTTTCATCCTCTCTCTTTCTTTCTCTATTTATCTCTCTCCCTCTCTCCGTTTCTTCATTTTTTTCCTTTGTCTCTCTCTATTTAACTATATTTCTTTGTCTCCTTCCCTTTCTTCTTCTTTCTCTTTGTTTTTTTCTCTTCCACTATCTCTCCCTATTTCTATTTTCCTTCTTCTCTCCTCCTTTCTCTTTCTCCAACTCCCGTCCTCTGTCTCTTTTCCCCCTCTCTTTCTCTTTTCTCTCTTCCTCTATCTCACCCTCTCATTTGTTTACATCTCTCTCTTTATTTCTTTATCTTTCTCTCTCTTAACTCTCCCTCATTCACGTTTTTACCATTTCCCTCCCCTCTTTCTTTTTTATCTCTCTCTTTCTTTTCTTATTTTCTCTCTCTATCTTCCTCTTTTTCTTTTCTCTCTCTATCCTTCTTTTGTCCTTTTTTTCTTAATCTTTTTTTCTCCTTTCTCTTTTTTCTCTCTCTTTTTCTTTTTACTTTCTATTTCTCTCCTATTTTCTCGTTCCCTGTTCATATTTTTTCACTTTCTCTCTTTCTTCCTCTTCTTCTTTCAGTCTCTCCCTCTCTCTATCTCGCTAACCCTCTCTCTCTCTATCTTCCTCTTTATTTCATATTTCTTCCTCTCTTTCGTTTTCTCTTTTCCTCTATATCTTCCTTTTTTCTCTCTTTAAGCCTCACTTATTCCTTTTCTCTTTCTCTTTCTTTATTTTTTCTTTCTCTCCCTCAATTCTCTTTTCTCTATTTATAGTTTTCTCTCTCCTAGTTTATCTTTTTTTCTCTTTAACAATTTTCTCTTCCCATTAATAAATCCATCTGATAACCCAAACATTAAAACATGTCCACTTCTCTTACCCAATGAAAAAAAAACACAGCCAATATAAAGGCACTGCGTGTTTCAAGTTAATATGTCTAAACATCAGGAAACAGGTCTTTCGAAACGCCAAGAAAATTTAACAAACCTTCTTTATACTTACAGCTTTGGCTTCTCTAGCATAGTGTTTACAGAGACATACCTGAAATATTATAAAAAGACCTGTTTGATATTTCAGACTATAACCTGTTTAGTGTTTTCCGAAAAGGAAAAGAAGATCCTTAAAAATATACTCATTTGGAGTATACCGACCACCACAAGGAAAAAGAATAAATTTTATAAAGATATTCGACGAAATATGTAGTGCCACACAAAAGAAAGGAATCTCATTAATAACTTGGGATTTAACATTGACATATCCAGCAGTGATATTAAGTCTTGTAAAAATTTACTAATTGTCACCATGATATTAAATGATTTTGTAAATTTCATAACAAGTATCACAAGGTCAAAGGTAAATCAATACTCTACAACAATTTACATTTATATGGTCAAACAAACAAGATTCCAGAAAATCTTAAACATTAAACCCAGTATTTCTAACCAATACACCTGTGTATTAATCTAAAATCAATACCTAATTCAAAAGATCAGAAAAAAATGCTTTTTTACTTACAGTATATCAGATGACCGGAAACAATGATTTCTAAACCACATAAAGACTACAGATTTTCATTTATACAAAGAGATAATGTTTCAATAGATGCAAAATTCGAAAAATTTAACCATACAATCTATAATGCTTATGAAAAACTCATCCCAATAAAATACAACACTTTACAGAGAAAGGAATTATGAACAAGTGGTTAACAAAAAGCTTTGTTAAATTCAATTAAGCTACAGCAAAAAAAACTGTTCGAATGTATTAAGAGAGGAATCATAGCGATGCAAACTTACGCCACAATTTCAAAGTTACTAAATAGTATACTCCAATATTAAATAGTATACCAAACTGGATCTACAAATAATGTATAAATGAAATCTTACCAATATTAGCGATTCTCTACAATACTACACTTGAGCTAGGTCTCTTTCCAGAAGAACTGAAAATAGCAAGGGTTACACCCATTCATAAAACCGTTGAACGTTAGTTCCCAGAAACTTCCTTCTGATATCTTTCCTTCATAAAGTTGATAAAATAATTGAGAAATTGATGCATACTGAACTTACAACTACTTTTACGAGAAAGAATTCTTTTCACCATATCAGTTTGGATTTAGAAAAATCAAAGCACAGAAGGCGCGCTAATTCTCTATACTGAAAATAAATACTAAATTTTTCGAAAGCATTTGATGTTGATCCACATAACTCCTGCATAAATTAGAAAAGAATGGCGTATCGAAAAATTCCTTAACTTGTTTCCATTCATATTTATCTGAAATAATACAATAGGAAATGTATCATCTTCCCTCGCCTTAATTTCTCAAGGAGTGCCTCGAGAATCTATTTTGGGTCCATTATTCTTTAACATATAAGCAAACGACTTCCAAAACTCTCTCACTCTATACGCAGAAGAATCGTCTATTTTAGTAACGGACCGTATTATAGGTACCTAAACATAAAAGTAAATAATCTGTTAAAAAATGTTATAACATGGATAGAGACGAACAGTCTTTCTCTGAATCTCCAAAAAACACAATACTAATAATGAAAAACATTAAAAACATATCAAGCTAAATGTTATGGCAAGAGATACAATCAAAACTCGAGCCACATCTTCAAAATTATTACGAGCTATTTTCATTAAGAGACTCTCTTTCAAAAAATACATCAATAGTCTTATTAGCAAACTTGCATATGATACCTATTCATTCTTAGAGATACAAAACTTTATTCCAAAAAATATACTAAAAAATCTATATTACAACGTTATTTAAACACACATACTCTATTATTTACCTATATGAGGATATGCAAGTGTATACCTGCTACAACCCTTAAATTAATAACATTACATAAAATAATAATTCGTATATTATCTGAATCTCACAATTACTACGAACATACAAGTCCACTCTTCAAAAAATTATCCATACTCATACTACCAGATATGCCTACTCTCACAATGGCTACTCACATTTTAAAAGTCATAAATTTACATTTAATAATAAATAACCAAATTTAAGATAAAAAAATTTAAGATCAAATTTGCGCAGCACAATCTAACGTACACTAGGAAACAGAAAGTATATAATAGCTATCCTTCGTAGAACTATATTGTACAAAGGAAATTGAATAATGTATAAACTTCAAAAAGTATACAAGAATTTGCAACACTTCCCACTTTTCGTAAACATTTCAAAGATCACTTGCAATCAAATTACTAAAAGCATACAGCCTCACCATACTACACCAAAACTGTTGTGTAATTATTATTATTAATATTATTATTATTATTATTATTATTATTATTATTATTATTATTATTATTATTATTATTATTATTATTATTATTATAATTATTATTATTACTGATGAAAATTATGTTTTTGTGTTCAAACTATTATTGTTAGAGCTTAAGCCATACTTTATTATTATTATTATTAATTATTATTTTTTTTAACTATTTTTTAAAATTATTATTTTATTAATTATATATTTAATATTATTTTATTATTATTATTATTTTTTTTTATTATTGTTCTTGTTGTTGTTGTCGCTTTTATTATAATAATAATTATTATTATTATTATTATTATTATTATTATTATTATTATTATTATTATTATTGTTCCTGTTTTCGCTCTTATTGTAATAATTTTAATCATTACTATTATTATAATTATTTTTGTTATAATATTCAATGTTATTATTATTATTATTATTATTATTATTATTATTATTTTATTATTATTATTTTTATCATTATATCTTTATGATAATTATTATGGTTATTATTATTGTCCTCATCATTATCATTTTTGCTATTATTATTATTATTATTATTATTATTATTATTATTATTATTATTATTATTATTATCATTATTATTATTATTATTAATATTATTACTATTATTATAATTGCATTATTCTTATTCAAATTTTTATCTGCTATCTTCATTATTGTAATAACTATTAGGTTACAGATATTGTTATTATTGTTAGGCATTATTTTCTATTGAAATTATTATTTTCAAAGAAGTAGATTAAGTAAAGATTTAAACTTTAATTACATTTAACGAATCCAATGTTTGTTTCTTGATTATAAGTTTCATTTTATTAATGATTGATACTAATTATGTACTAATTTAATGGGCTTAAAGGACGAATTCGTCCCCCCAGAAGCCCTTTTCAGTTTTATATTTATACATATAAAATTTACCGTGGCATAAACGGTAGGATGATTGACGCAAGTGTGAAGGAGCCGGTTCGATTCCCCTTGGAGATCCTAGGTATATTCTACCTAGAAAACTTCATTTCCTCGAATAGGGCATTGCCAGGGAATTGTGAACTTTAATTTAAAAAAAAAAAAAAAAATCAAATTTTGTTGTATTTTTTTTTAACTAAAAAAAAATAAATTATTACATATTATTATTTTATTATTATTATTATTATTATTATTATTATTATTATTATTATTATTATTATTATTATTATTATTATTATTATTATTATTTTCATTCTTATTACTAATAAAGTAATTTTATAATTTTACGAGAAATGTATCAATTTAAAAGAATAAATGAACGGAAATGAAAAAAAAAAAAAAAAACTGTTTTTTTTTTTTTTTTTTTTTTTTTTTTTTTTTTTTTTTTTTTAACTAACCTCTTGAATTCCTGGTCTGGGATAATCTTCGTCAGGTGTGGTGTCGATTATTGGATAATACTTCAAAAGGAGTCGGTGAATCACTCCAGAATTAATCATTTTTAACAGACTGAAAGGAAAATATTTTAGATAATGAATTAATAATAATAATAATAATAATAATAATAATAATAATAATAATAATAATAATAATAATAATAATAATAATAATAATAATAATAATAATAATAATAATAATAATAATAATAATAATAATAATAATAAAATAATAATAATATAATATATAATAATAATAATAATAATAATAATAATAATAATAATAATAATAATAATAATAATAATAATAATAATAATAATAATAATAATAATAATAATATAATAATAATAATAATAAAATAATAATAATAATAATAATAATAATAATAATAATAATAATAATAATAATAATAATAATAATAATAATAATAATAATAATAATAATAATAATAATAATAATAATAATAATAATAATAATAATAATAATAATAATAATAATAATAATAATAATAATAATAATAATAAGAATAAAAATAATAACAGATAATAAATAATCAATAGTAAAATAAGCAATAATAATTCGAATTACAATAACAAAAATAATATTAACTCAAAAATAATTCACATTATTCGAAGAAGTGAAATGAAAGTTTCCTACTAATGATTGATTATCTTGTGAAATGGAGAATGTTTCTGCATGGAAAAGCAAGCTTGGGATGGGTAGAAATCAACTCCACTTGTTGTAATCTGATCTGTTTCTCTAATTACGCTTCCTTTTATGTGAGGGTGTGCAAATGCGAACTTTCCTAAGTTTAATAATAAAAATAATAATAATAATAATAATAATAATAATAATAATAATAATAATAATAATAATAATAATAATAATAATAATAATAATAATAATAATACATCCTCATTCGAAATAGTTAAACTAGAAAGGTTTACACAGACTAACCAATTTAACTTTTAAACTAGTGAAGATGTTGATTTTAGGTATATGGCGTACGTCATGGAAATATGGAAATATGGAAAGAAAATTTATTTTAGTCTGACTCTCACAGAGTACGGACATGTTTCTCTAAGTGAAAATTCTCGCCCATATTAACGATCAAACTAAGGTATATAATTATATTAAGAATTTTAAGTGCTGTAACAAATCACCAATCTAATATGTTATAAAGATGAATACTAGAAATAGCAAAGAAAACGAAAGCAAAAACATTAAGAATAAAAATGATAAATAAAAAAACACTTTGAAAAGGAAGCAACTCCTGAGAAAATTTCTCAAACAGTCAGGAAAATACCCTTTTAACTACCCTCCCCTAACTTAATTTCCCCTCCCTTTCCCACTTTAATTTTAATTCAGAAACACATAACACTTTACAAAACTTGAAAGAAGAAATTGAATTCCTTAAAAATTAATTTACCCAGTCTGGGCAACAGAAAGACGAAGAGAATTAAGATCTGAAAACTAGAATAAATATATTAGAAAATGATCATAAAGAGGGACCCCCTTCGAACCCCGAATTATCCGAGATCCGAAACACGGTACAGTCAATCGAGAAATCCCATGAACATCTCCAACAGGAGTGATTAAAAAATATTTTTGTGGTTTGTGGTGGAGTTTTTGGTAGGACACTGACCTTTGCCCACCAGAGGGGAGATATATATATATATATATATATATATATATATATATATATATATATATATATATATATATATAT
>SEYY01022814.1:0-22500 GCA_009176605.1 Armadillidium nasatum | reverse complement strand
ATATATATATATATATATATGAGCGATAATTATTTCGGTTTTATACCCTCTCCAAAAGCAGCCGTATCTTTCATTGAAAGGTTAACTTTCTCTATCATGTAAAGCAGGATGGGGTGTTATTTAGTCACTTCCTGCCATGCTTGATGCTTCCTCCCTTGGTCATTGTTTGAGAGTGGTTTGAAAGGTGTGGAATGATTGTAATCTTCTCCAAATGGCTCTCTTAAATTTCTAATTTATTCTTTTTATAGGAACAATTTTGTTATCATCTCTTCCTTGTCAGTGTGTTCATCATTGTGTTCACAAATTTAATGAACACTAGTTTTCCTTAATTAAGAATATTGAATATTTAAAAGGGTAACTATATTTATTCAGTGAACTTTATTTTAAAATAAAAATTTCAGTATTTAAATACTAAAAAAAAAACCTACAACCATAGTATAAATATATGTATTTATCTATATTTATACTTTGCTATCATCCAGACTTCTTTTCAGTATGAAGTTTTATTATAACAGAACAGTGAACAAGGAATTCGATAATTCGATGTTAAATTTATATATTTTACGGTTATATTAACGGTTAATGTTAGTAAATTATATCTTGCGAACATTTTTAAAAATGAGCTATGGAAAATTAGCGTATGGCTCAGTAGCTTATTCATGGAACTCTGACGTCTCTTAAAATCATAAGCTTGTTTATGGCACTCTTACATCTCTTCCAATCACAAGCTTATTCATGGTACTCTGACGTCTCTTTCAAACATAAGTCTATTCATTGCACTCTGACGTCTCTTATAATCATAAGTTTATTCATGACACTCTGACGTTTCTCTCAATCATAAGCTTATTCGTGGCACTCTGACGTCTTTCCCAATCATAATTTTATCCATTGCTCTCTGACGTCTTTCCCAATCGTAAGTTTGTTTATTGACACTCTGATGTCTTTTCCTAATCATAAGCTTGTTCATGGGCACTCTGATATATTTCCCAGCCATAAGTTTACTCGTGGCACTCTGATGGATCTACCAATCATAAGTTAAGTCATGTCACTTTGATGTCTCTTCTAATCATAAGTTTATTCATGGCTCCCTGACGTTTCTCCCAGTTATATTTTATACATAATACTCTGACGTTTCTCCCAATCATAAATTTGTTCATGACATTCTGACGTCTCTCTCTCTATCATAAGTTTATTCATGGCATTCTGACGTCTCTCCTATCATCAGTTTATTCATGACACTGACTTCTCTCCCAATCATATGTTTGTTCATACTAATCTGATGTCGCTCCCAATCATAAGTTTATTCATGACACTCTAAAGTCTCTCCCAATGATAAATTAATTCATGACACTCTGACGTCTCTCCCAATCATAAGTTTATTCATGACATTCTGATGTCTCTCTCAATCATAATTTTAATTCATGACACTCCTACGTCTCTCCAATCATAAGCTTATTTATGATAATCATAAGTTTATTTATGATTTTTTGACGTCTCTCCCATTCATAGGTTTATTCATGGCACTCTGACGTCTCTCCCATTCATAATTTAAATCATATCAATCTGACGTTTCTCCCAATCATAATTTTATTCATGGCACTCTGACGTCTCTCCCAAGTCATAAGGTTATTTATGACATTCTGAGGTCTCTCAAAATCTTAAGTTGATTCATGGCACTCTGACGTCTCTCGCAGTCATATTTTTATTCATGACATACTGATGTCTCTCCCAATCATAATATTTATTCCTGACATTTTGACGTCTCTCTCAATCATAAGTTTATTCATGGAATTCTGGCGTCTCTCCCAATCAAAAGTTTATTCATGGCACTCTGACGTCTCTCCCAATCATATTTTATTCATGACATTCTAATGTCTCTCCCAATCATAAGTTTATTCATATTATTCTTACATCCCTCCTAATCATAGATTTATTCAAGACACTCTGACGTCTCTCTCAATCATAAGTTTGTTCATAATAATCTGACGTCTCTCCCAATCATAAGTTTATTCATGACACTCTAAAGTCTCTCCCAATCTTAAGTTTATTCATGGAACTCTGACGTCTCTCCCAGTCATATTTTATTTATGACATTCTGATATCTCCCTTAATTATAAGTTTATGTCATGACACCCTGACGTCTCTCCCAATCATAAATTTATTCATGACACTCTGACGTCTCTCTCAATTATAAGTTTGTCTCAAAAATCTCCCAATTTATTTATGACACTATAAAGTCTCTGCCTATCATAAGTTAATAAATGTCACTCTGACGTCTCTCTCAATTATAAGTTTATTTATGACATTCTGACGTCTCTCTTAATCATAAATTTATTCATGTCACTCTGACGTCTCTTCCAGTCATATTTTATTCATGACATTCTGAAGTCTCTCCCAATCATAAGTTTATTCATGACACTCTGACGTCTCTCTCAATCATAAGTTTGTTCATAATAATCTTATGTCTCTTCCAATCATAAATTATTCATGACACCTAAAGTCTCTCCCAGTCATAAGTTAATTCATGGCACTCTGACGTCTCTCCCAATCAAAAATTTATTTGACATTCTGACGTCTCTCCCAATCATAAGTTTATTCATGGCATTCTGACGTCTTTCCCAGTCATAATTTCATGGCATTCTGACGTCTCTCCCAATCATAAGTTTATGTCATTACACTCTGATGTCTCTTCCAACCATAAGTTTGTTCATAATAATCTGACGTCAGATTTAAATTTATATCTAACAAAATTTTAATTATATTAAGACTCTCTATTGACTGATTAGCAAACAGTGTTTGAAAAACAGACAAAATATTTTAAAAAAAACTCTTTATTATTCAAAAATTTAGATTTTTAAGATTTTTTTACATTTGAAGTATTTATAACAAAATGGAGTAACTTTTTTAGTTTTAACATATATATATAATATATATATATATATATTATATATATATATATATATATATATATATATATATATATATATATATATATATATATATATATATATATATATATATATATATATATATATATATATATATATATATATATATATATATATATATATATATATATATATATATATATATATATATATATATATATATATATATATATATATATATATATATATATATATATATATATATATAACAATAGTGTTTCGGCCCTTTTGGCCATCATCATGATTTATCTGAAAAAAAAATTTAAATGGCATAATAAAGCCATAAAAGTTATAAAGCCATATTATTGTTAATTATTCACTCTTAATTATACTTTACGCTTCTTCACTTAAGTTGTTACAGTTCTTAGGTTCATTTATTATATGTGTTTATTTGTTATTATTATTATTGTTGTTTTTTTTTTTTTTTTTTTTTTTTTACTTTTATGGCTTTATTATGCCATTTAAAAAAAATTTCAGATAAATCATGATGATTACCAAAAGGGCTGTCATTATTTATAGATTTATCTTAATAAAGTCAATACAATATAAGAATTTTATTCATCAATAAGAAGTTTCTCAAAGTTGATCATTATATATATAGAATGCTCTGCATGTTTTTGCTATTCTCTTTATCATTAAAATTAAGCTCAAAAGGAGCAATAATATTTTCAATATATATACTATATATATATATATATATATATATATATATATATATATATATATATATATATATATATATATATATATATATATATATATATATATATATATATATATATATATATATATATATATATATATATATATATATATATATATATATATATATATATATATATATATATATATATATATATATATATATATATATATATATATATATATATATATATATATATATATATATATATATATATACATATATATATATATATATATATATATATATATATATATATATATATATATATATATATATATATATATATATATATATATATATATATATATATATATATATATATATATATATATATATATATATATATATATATATATATATATATATATATATATATATATATATATATATATATATATATATATATATATATATATATATATATATATATATATATATATATATATATATATATATATATATATATATATATATATATATATATATATATATATATATATATATATATATATATATATATATATATATATATATATATATATATATATATATATATATATATATATATATATATATATATATATATATATATATATATATATATATATTATATATATATATATATATAAATTATTAATAATAATAATTTATAATAATAAATAATAAAAAAAATTAATAAAATAAAAATAAAAAAAAAAAAAAAAAAAAAAAAAAAAAAAAAAAAAAAAAAATTTAAAACAAAATTTTAAGAACTTTACACAAAAATTTTTTTGTTGTTTATACTTAAAAAGAAACGTCAGATAGTACATTGGTAACACTAATATTCACTAAAGATGTTACGGGTCGATATCCTAATGTTTTCATAACAGAAGTGCATGAATTTTGAACTCTTTCTAAAAGTGGTAAGTTTATTTCTTTCGTCCAATCCAGTAATTGTTCTTTCGACTTCCTATAAGTACTTGCATAGAGTTCAATTGTTTTATTGTCGAATGAGTTCTAAGAAAATCTTCTACGTCAGAGTGAAAAGGATATGTTGAGAGTTTTAAATATATTTTTTGTAGTTTCGAATAGATTAAGGCATAAATCTTCGTATCTTAAAAGAAGAACTCTTCCTGGAAACGTTTCTGGAAAACTCAGAATATGCTTTTAAATCTTCATTTAAGTTTGAACACAGAATATTTGGATCTGAACAATATTTCGATTTACAAAACTCAACTTGCGTCCTTGAATTCATAGTAGCCCTTGGATCCCTTACCAGAAATATGACATAAACATTCATTGAATTATCTTCAAGCACTGATTTCAAAGACCTTAATCCAAGTCGGATAAGTTTCATTCCAATCCACTTGTAAGACTTGCAAGTATTTTCAAGATATTCAGTATGGAAACAAATCGAATTATTTTTCGTATTCTTTCCGCATTGTGTCAGTTTTTTATTTCGTCGCAATAAAAAATTAATTGTTACAGTATTTTGCACGTAATCTTCATACCTGAATATATATATATATATATATATATATATATATATATATATATATATATATATATATATATATATATATATATATATATATATATATATATATATATATATATATATATATATATATATATATATATATATATATATATATATATATATATATATATATATATATATATATATATATATATATATATATATATATATATATATATATATATATATATATATATATATATATATATATATGTGCGTGTATGTATGTATGTGTATGAGTTTGAGCTCAATATACCATAACACACACCATACAACACTACTAATGAGATAATGTATTCAGCGATCGTTTCGTGAACATTAAATTTTTCAAAATAAACAATTACATTTTTCATCTCGCTTTACCCAATATATCTCGAAGAAGGTCAACTCAAGTCATTTGTATGAAATTTTATATTATAAAAAAAACATACCAGCAAATTTCCCATCAGATTAATAAACTTCCTCAGCTCCAGGGCATTACTTTCCGCTCACAGCCAATTCATAAGCCACAGTTTAAAGTGAGAATGAGACCTAAACTCTCGTAGTATTTTGATAACTATCGAGTATTATTCTTGACATTCTATAAATTGAAACACAAAACATCGTCTATACCAGTTACAAGAAAGCTGACTCCATTTACCAGATACCAGATTCTAATCTGAAGCTTTAATAAAAAACTAATAAATAAATGATTAAATAAATAATCAACAACACTCCCGTTCCCAGTTTACATCCACAAACCACAAACTCATTCTAATATTCAATCAATTAAGATTGAGAATTGTGGTCAGAGTTATTAACTCACGTGTTTGAGGGAGCCGGTTTGATTCCACTTGGGAATCCTAGGTACACACCACGTAGAAAAGTTCCTCTCCTCGAATAGAGGATATTTCCCGTGAAATGGAAACTTTTAAATAAAAAAAAATTAATAATGAAAAAAATAAAATTAAACAATGAAATATTTCACATGTATCTTCAGAGATCATAATGAAGAATATAATCTCGCCATAACTCTAGAAATTTCTCGGTTAATCAAAATATGAAAAGAAATATTTCACATGTATCTTCAGAGATCATAATGAAGAATATAATCTCGCCATAACTCTAGAAATTTCTCGGTTAATCAAAATATGAAAAGCTGAGATAACCAGTAAAAGATCTTAATCAAATCATCAAACTACAACAACGTAATAACCATTCAGATGTCAGCAACAAAAAAGGAAGAAATTCTCAAACCACCTCCACAACAAACTACAAAGAAAAGAAAATAATTTACAAAATCATCAAAACTTCATATATTTTTAATTTGTTTTATTTTCTCTTATTCTCAAATTTATCACTTCCGAGATGGTTTATTTGCCTGTACAACATAAAAACGAAAAATAAGAGAGTTAAAACTTTTTTGACATGATGTTGCAAATTTAAAAAAAAAAAAAAAAATTAAATACAGTTGAATATATATTCTTAAAACAAAAGATAATCTTCTTAAGAACATAAGAAGGAAGATTAGTGATAAAAGTGATAAAAGATTGAAAATATTTTTATTAGACTAACTTTTCAGTGTTTTCCATCTAATTGTGGAGATGCAAACGATAAACATGAGAGGTAATTCCATTATGACTGTAGGAAATTTGTAAGCGATATCAGAAGATATGGGATCGAACAAAAGCTGGCTGATTATTGCTTGTTTTTATTTACAGAACACAAAGAACAAACTAAAGTACTGTGCTTAGATGCAAAATAAAACAAAAGCTTTATTTCATGAGTGCTTATTAACTATAGATTTATTTCTATAACTTAAATTAAACTATATCTTCTTTCTGGTTTTATAGCTTTACTAGTATTTACCCTACTTAGAATGGCAAATGAAATTAAAACATATGATATAACAGTAATGCAATACACAATTGTAAATATCTAAATATCAATATCAGATAAACGATATTGCCTCATTTCACAATCATTTTCTGATTCAGAAATAAAAAATACTTAAAAATCAGCATAATCTGTTTTGAGAATTTAAAAAAAAAATTTGTTTATTAGCGAAATCATTAATAAATTATTATTATTATTATTATTATTATTATTATTATTATTATTATTATTATTATTATTATTATTATTATTATTATTATTATTATTATTATTATTATTGCAGTTCTTTTCAGCTGCATTTTAATATCAGTTGGATTTTCTCTTTCAATTTTCAAAAGATTTTTCTTCTTCTATTTCTTCTATTTTATTATTATTATTATTATTATTATTATTATTATTATTACAATATAGAAAGAGATTCCATCATATATTTGTTCAAACGATTAACGTTACAACGATAAGAGAACTGAAGAAAAATTGTAAAATTAAGAAACAAATTTAAACTTACTTGCATTTCATAAGTGAATGAACATATTTTTCTAATTGTTCTTTGAAAGAATTTTGTTTGTAAAACGTTTCTACGCCAGAAAAAAGAAGTGGTTCGTAATGGAGGAAAATATCAGGATGGGAATCAAATAGGTCATAAACAAACGTCGATCCTGAACGCCAAGTTGTTGCTATTACAATCTATTTATTATATATATATATATATATATATATATATATATATATATATATATATATATATATATATATATATATATATATATATATATATATATATATATATATATATATATATATATATATATATATATATATATATATATATATATATAGAGAGAGAGAGAGAGAGAGAGAGAGAGAGAGAGAGAGAGAGAGAGAGAGAGAGAGAGAGAGAGAAGTCAAAGACCAACTGCATAAAAAAATTCCACTAGAATTATTAAAGGCCGACATGTCCCAGGAAAGTACAAAACCCGTCATTCTCTACAGACTTTTTCTCATCCAGAAACTCATTCTCAGATCTCTCAACATTCCCCACATTCTCATTCTCAATCTAATACTCCACACTTTTTCTCATTCAGAAAATACTTCTCAGACACCCACAACTTTACAAAAAACATCTTCACATATGTCATAAAAGATATCTCCCCATACTTCTCCTTTAAAACCTAATTATTCATCTAAAAGTTATTATATTCCTGACTATTCTTCTTTAGATTCTTCTTCTCCATCACCATTAATGCAAGACAGTCCCTTCTTACAAACCCTATCAAATGTACAAAGGTCTATAAAATACTTCCCCTCTCAAACTAAGAAGTCACACTAAACAGAAAGTAATAATACTTTGTGATCCTTAGTTAGTATCTTCAGTTTTCGCTATTTGTGAACTCGTGATTGTTTATATCTTCCGCTTTTATTTAAACCGAAAATATATTTCAATTTGTGGTTCTTCTTTGAAACAATCGTGTAATTAAATAGTAATAATATCTTGTACTCTCAAAATAATAATTTCAAATGCTGAAATCATTGATTTAATTTAAATTTTTGTGATAGAAAATAGCGTTCTCTTAGTCTTATGCTTCGGGTTGGCGCCTTCCTTAGTTATTAACTAATGAGTTTGTAAGTTTTTTGACGTTTTTATTATAAATTTCATCATCGAGTTAAACCATTTGATAAAATTCCCTTGGGCCATTTTATCTGTTTGTTGTTAAGCAAAAATTAAAGAAAATGTTTTTAAATTCTCTTTAATTATTATATTATTCCTCACTCAGCTAAATTAATCATTTAATAATAAACCTTTGCTATATATATATATATATATATATATATATATATATATATATATATATATATATATATATATATATATATATATATATATATATATATATATATATATATATATATATATATATATATATATATATATATATATATATATATATATATATATATATATATATATATATATATATATATATATATATATATATATATATATATATATATATATATATATATATATATATATATATATATATATATATATATTATTATTTCTATTTCGATATTTTTTATATATTTTTTTATGTCGATATTTCAGCTTAATCGATATTTTATATACCTATATTAGCCCTAGGCTACTATGTCGTGCAAACGTTCTTGTGTACCTTAGGTCTCTTTTACGGCAAATTCTTGTGTAGGTTAGGCCTCTTTTTACGGCAATTTCGGTAGTTCAGGTTATATAAGTCGAATTAGGTTCTGCTATAAAATAGTAATAATAATAATTGTGTATAGTAATATACCTCTGGCAACTCTCTTTTTACGATAGGCTTCTCCGATATATTTTCGATATTTTTTAACAATCGAAATCAGAAACAATCTCTACCTTATATATATATATATATATATATATATATATATATATATATATATATATATATATATATATATATATATATATATATATATATATATATATATATATATATATATATATATATATATTCCCCATTTATGTCAAACTTACAGCAGTAGGTTTTTCATTTGAATGTGAAACGTTTTCAAAAAATAATTCATTTTTAGAGCCATTGTTCATTTCACGTTCTTCTGAAAGAAGAAATAAAGATGAATAAATTTAACATTTACATTAACTGCTTACTTAACAAATTAGGCCATTCTAGGATGCCTTGAGGCATTAGTCATGTTGCTCTGAATATAATTATAGCAAGACAGTTGTAGAAAACGTATTAAATACATTTTTCTTGGAAAAAAACAGTTAAATAACTATAAAGCTCTGTGAACGGTTACTCTTATAAAATTACACACACAACACATACACGCATATTATATATATATATATATATATATATATATATATATATATATATATATATATATATATATATATATATATATATATATATATATATATATATATATATACATATATATATATATATATATATATATATATATATATATATATATATATATATATATATATATATATATATATATATATATATATATATATATATATATATATATATATATATATATATATATATATATATATATATATATATATATATATATATATATATATATATATATATATATATATATATATATATATATATATATATATATATATATATATATATATATATATATATATATATATATATATATATATATATATATATATATATATATTATATATATATATATATATATATATATTATATATATGTTATATATATATATATATATATATATATATAATATATATATATATATATATATATATATATATATATATATATATATATATATATATATATATATATATATATATATATATATATATATATATATATATATATATATTATATATATATATATATATATATATATATATATATATATATATATATATATATATATATATATATATATATATATATATATATATATATATATATATATATATATATATATATATATGAAGAAGGGAAGTAGCGCTCCCGAGGCGATGAGATTACCTCCTTTAGGTATATGTGATGTTAAAAGTACTTCCCATCTCATCCTGGTGCCCAATGGTACGCACCGTTTGACACTCATCTCAACCTTCTTCACGGCGTAGGCTCTCCTTTTCCACACAATGAACACTATTACAGACAACGCATCCTTTCCTATATATATTAAAAAAAACAAATATGACACCATCAACAACTGCCTAGTAGAATAATAGAGGGGAGGAATCCAAAGATATCCCCTCATCCACCCCTTCTCCATCACTACTTGGGGTTTCGTAGCCTACGATGATAGGGTTGGTGCCACCATGAATTTGCAGCCGGCTGTTCCTGATACACGGTCTGTTTTTTCATTAATTTCTGCGATATTCGCTGTTTTCAATCCAATTTCCACTTTGTTAAACACCACCTCTCTTCTTCTATACCTCACCTCTTATTCTTGACAGAAACACAGGTGTTTAAGAGTTCTGATAACAAACCCTTTTCTGTTTCCTCCTATTGTCTCTATCCTCAATTTCAGCCACAGGCGGTTGTGGTGCATCCGTGCCCAACGATGTTATTTGTTCTCATGTTTCTAATTTGGAGTCTCCCGAATTTTTCACATTGTGGCTTAGGCTCTCTTGTCATCCTACGACTAGATTCATTTGTTCTGTTTATTTGTCTCCTAATTCAACTGACTATCCTAAATTCTTTCGACTTTTTAAACTCTAAAATACAGCACATTCTCTCTTCTTCTCCTTTCTCTGAAATCATCATATTAGCTGATTTCATTGTTCACCACCGCCAATGGCTTTCTTCTAATTCTCATGATACAGCTGCTGGTGAATGTGTATTCCATTTCGCTATCCAAAACGACCTTGAACATTTAGTTCAGCTCCCTACTCGTATCCCTGATCGTCTTGAAAATGAACCCAACATTCTAGACCTTTTTCTAAATTCTAATCCTTCTCCTTATACTGTTTAAACTCTTTCCTCATCTGGGTTCATCCGATCACCTTCTTATCTCTGTATCCTCTTATATCTCTTCAAGTCTTCCATAGGAAAGAACCCCTTCTATTTAAAGGAAACGTTTGTGGCATTTCGGTGACCCTAACTGGTCTGACTTGCGGTTGTACTTCTTTGATTTCCCGTGGAATGATTATTGCCTCCTTGGGAAGGATACCTTGGGGTGTGGAGGCGTACATTCCATATTCTTTCCCTTCTACTAAACGCAAAATTCCTTGGTTTAACTATGCTTGTTTTCGTGCTATTCGCAGCAGGTTTGCTGCCTTCAGATAACATTGTCGTCTTTAAACTCCAGAAACTCACGCAACGTATATTTCATCTCGGAATAGTGCAAAATTTATCCTTCGAAACGGCAGAAACTCTTTTCTCCGTAGAAAATGCAATAATCTTTCTAGTTCTTCTTCTTCACGCTCTTTCTGAAATTTTGTAAAAAAGGTTAACTCTAACTTTACTTCTTCCTCTTTTCCTCCTATAGTAAAGATGTCATTTCTACTCTCTCTGAGCTTAATACTAAGAAAATTTACGGTCCTGATGGTATTTTTTCTGTGGTTCTCAAAACTTGTGCATCTGAGCTTGCACCCTTCCTTGGTAAACTATTTCGTCTGTCTTTCTGCTTCAGTCTTCCCTTCTTGCTGGAAACATACGCTCTTTCAGCTTGTACCGAAGAAGGGGGATTCCTCTCAAAGTTGCAACTACCGTCTCATTTCTCTGAATACCGTTCTCTTTAAAGGTTTCAAATCTATCCTTAGCAGAAAGATTTGGAAACATCTCAATTCTTCAAATCTTATCTCTAATCGCCAGTACGGCTTTCGTAAGAAACGCTTTACTTGTGATCTTTCCCTTCTCTCTGACACTTGGTTCTCCGCTTTTGACATTTAAGTAAATCTTTTGCTGTGACACTTGACATATCGAAAGCTCTCGATAGAGTCTGGCACAAAGCTTTGATTCCTAAACTTCCTTCTTTCGGTATCTATCCTTCTCTCCGTAACCTTCTTTCTAATTTCCTTTCCGGTCTTTCTATAGCAGCTGTTGCAGACAGCCACTGTTCTTCCTTTAAATCTATTAATAGTCGTGTTCCTCAGGGTTCTGTCCTATCCCCAATAGTTTTTCTACTTTCATTAATGACTTCTCTTGATTACTTCTTCTCCTATCCACTCCTATGTTGATGACTCCACCCTTCATTATTCCTTTCAGTTTGATAAACGCCCCTCCCGACAGTAGTTAATAGACTCAAGGATGGTAACTTTGGAGCAACTAACCTCTGATCTTTCTCGTATTTGAAATTAAGGCAGAGAAAACATGGTGGTTTTCAATCCCTCAAAAACTCTGTTTCACCATCTCTCTGCTCGACACAATCTTCCACACAACTACGATATCGTCTTCTAAAACACAACTCAAATCTTCATCTGTTCTTAATATTTTCTTTTTTTTCCTTTTTCTCGTAATCTTTCTTCGAAAGGTCATATTACTTCTCTTTCTAAGTAAGCTTCTTAGCGGTTGGGCGTTCTGAGACTCCTTCAGAATTTTTCCACTCCACCCCAGTTGTTTGATTCCTATAGTATTCTTGTTCACCACTGTATGGAGTACGCCTCACACATCTGGGGTGGTTCCACTCATACAGCTCTCCTTGAAAAGGTGGAGTCTAGGGCTTTTCATCTCATCAACTCTCCCAGCTCTCTCTAACTCTCTCCAATCTCTTCTGCCAGGTGAATTGTTGCGTCACTTTCTCTATGCTATCGCTATTACAACGGACACTACTCTTCTGAACTCTCTCGTTGCATTCATCTTCCATTGAAGAATTCGTGAGACACACCTCTCTATACACTTCCATCCTTTCTCTGTCCAATTCTAAGACCTCAGACTTAATTGTTATGCCCAATCTTACATATACTCTACTGGTAAAATCTGGAAAACACTCCCTTTATTTGTTTTCCCAATTTCCTTTGACTTGAGCACTTTCAAACACCGTGTATCTTGACATGTTGTCCTCCAGCGACTAGGATAGATTTTTCCAACTTCTGTGGAAATTGGTACATTTTATGGGGTTCAACCCATCGAAATTGGACTCTAGTCTAGGGGAAAGGGCCCCTGGGGCCCAGTGAACACCCCAAAATCGGTGTCAGGAAGTTACCTGAGCTTTCATGTTTGCTAAGTCCTCTTCATAATCCTTTTTTTGAGGATCAATTCGGCAGTTTTTTTTTTGGAATCAGGCTTAAGGGGCTCGTGCGGGTTCGTGAGCCTTTAAAAAAAGGTCAGGAAGGTCTCTGAGATTTCAACTTCGTGCGCAATTGTAGAAAAGACAGTTAGCCTTACCTGCCGATTCCTTTGCCTGGGATGGTGCGCCATATACTACTATATATATATATATATATATATATATATATATATATATATATATATATATATATATATATATATATATATATATATATATATATATATATATATATATATATATATATATATATATATATATATATATATATATATATATATATATATATATATATATATATATATATATATATATATATATATATATATATATATATATATATATATATATATATATATATATATATATATATATATATATATATATATATATATATCATTACCTAAATTCGTCACTTGGATAGTTTGGTGAAATTCAGTGAAAATAAAATAAATTAGTATACAACATGACATATAAATAAAAACTGTGGAAAATTTTATCATTACTGAAATTACCTGCAAATATATATATATATATATATATATATATATATATATATATATATATATATATATATATATATATATATATATATATATATATATATATATATATATATATATATATATATATATATATATATATATATATATATATATATATATATATATATATATATATATATATATATATATATATATATATATATATATATATATATATATATATATATATATATATATATATATATATAGGGGAGGTCGTAGCGCCCCCCGAAGCGATGAAAATACCCACCATTGGGCTTAACCACGGAGAGATAGGGTGGGCTAGACCATTCCATTTCACTCCGTTGCCCTTTGGTTCGTTCCTTTTCGAGTTTCACCTTCTCAGAGGTTCTCTAGTGTACCCTTGTCTCACATTGGAGTGTCTATGCTCCCACTTCTCCTTCCCCCAACTCCCTTCTCACGTTCCTACAAATTTACAAGCGCTTACTAATACATTACCTGTAAAATAACAACAACAAAATGGTGAAACATAAAACTGCCTCGGAGATGCTACGAAGGTCGGCATCCAAAGAAAGCCCCTCATCCACCCCTTCCCCCATCGCCATTTGGGAGTTGGTGGCCTCCGGTGATGGGGTTGGTGCCACCAAGACCTCTATGCCGACTTGCCCTGGTGCACGATCTTCCTTTTTCATTAACTTCTGCAACATTCGTGGTCTCTTTACTAATTTCCACTTTGTCGAACACCACTTCTATTCTTCTAGACTTCATATCTTGTTCTCAACCGAAACTCAGGTGTTTGAGTGCTCTGACAGCAAGTCCTACTCTGTTTCCTCCTACTGTCTCTATCCTCAATTTACAGACAAAGGCGTATGTTGCGCATATGTGCGCAAACGATGTTGTCTGTTCTCGTGTCTCTAATTTGGAGTCTTCTGAATTCTCTACTTTATGGCTTAAACTTTCTTGCAACTCTACAACTAAATTTATCTGCTCTGTCTACTTATCTCCTAACTCTACAGACTATCCAAAAAAATTTTTATCGAAGGTTTTATTTACCGACGAGGCTCACTTTACAAGAACAGCTATCGTTAACGTTCATAACGAACACATTTGGGCAGACGAGAATCCTCATGCCGTCAAACAGAATCGTTCACAACATCAATTTCCAGTAAACATTTGGGCAGGAATTTTAAATGATCATCTACTTATGTTCGAGCTTCCTCCCAGGCTTAATGGCATAATTTACTTAAACTTTTGGAAACATGAGCTCCGTACCTTGCTTTATGATGTACCTCTTCAGTTGTGCCACAACATATGGTTTATGCATGATGGGGATTTAGTGCTTCAGTTCGTGAACACCTGAATGACATCTTTCCCAATCAATGGATAGGTCGAGGTGGCCCAGTTCCGTGGCCAGCAAGGTCACCAGACCTAAATCCTTTGGATTATTACCTTTGAGGACATTTAAAGACCTTAGCATACTCTTCTCCAATAGACACAGTTGAAGAATTACGATTAAGGGTTATGAACGGAATTGAAACGATCAAACAGACTCCTGGAATATTTGAACGGGTCCGACAATCGATGAGAAGACGCCTGAACTCGTGCACTGGGAACAACGTAGGTCATTTTCAACATCATCTTAGTCTTTTGAAATCATTTGTAGGTGCTTTAGATACAGTATGTTTATGTTGTACAAAATTAAACTTATCATTCAATAATAATATGCTTATTTACACCAGCTATTCCGAATGAGTTATTCGTACCTCAAATACTTTTAACGTCCGCCATTTTTAAATTTAGAGTTTGTAACTTACTTGCTTTCGTAGATACAAAATATTTAGTAACAAACACATACAGATAGCCAGACGGAAAACTAAGCACATTACGTCATACTTTTATAGAAACTTTTACCTTTATTTTTGCCTGTCTTATCAGTTACCAAAAATTTTTACCAAAATTTTGAATCACCCTGTATATATATAATATATATATATATATATATATATATATATATATATATATATATATATATATATATATATATATATATATATATATATATATATATATATATATATATATATATATATATATATATATATATATATATATATATAACAACCAAAAATTTTGTTTCTATGTTTCGGAATACAATGCATAATAATTTCCAGGATTGTATTTTATAGAAATTATTATTCATTGTCACTATTATCACTGCCACTTCTCTCTAAAATTGTTATTATTATTAAAATCACAACTACTCTAACTACTACTACTACTAATAATAATAACAGTAATAATACTGATGATGATAAAATATTTTGTATTCTTCTTTTACAATTTATTACTTCGTGTTCATATGAAAAAGTACTCTCAGTACTTGTATACATATAGTGCACTACTTACTGTACATATTTGTACATTATTTTCTATCTAATTGAACTTTAAACATATTTCCTCGCATATATTTTGCAACTCGAACCCAAACCTAATATGTACTTAAATTTGTGATTTTATGTGTACTACATACAATTTCCTATATATACTATCCATGTACTACAAATTTACAAACCTCATGTACTAATATTGTACAAAATTTCCATGTACTCTTTACTAAATGTATATATATATATATAATATACAAATTACTGAACTAAATTGTACTAAATTTTGTACAAATATACCATTCTATTCATTGTTCTAAATGCACTTTTTACTGTACTAAATACAAGCAATCATTACTGCACAATATAAATGTACTATAACATTTCTTTACTAAATTACAAACAAAACCACCTTTATTTAAAATAAACAAACTTTTTTTAATCCTTTTAATATATTTCATAAATATTAAACATTTATTCCTTATAGCGTATGCAATATTTGAAATCACAAGAGAAGATTCAATCGAAATCATTGCAACTTTGCTCATTGCTCTTTTGAGTCACATGAATTGCATCTTCCCTTCGTAGAGTCAATGCGCGCGAGAGAGAACGTAAACATTTGGGTTACGGATGGAGCGATACCAAAATTTTTACCGATACCGATACCTAAAAATTCCCCTAAAGCGATACCCGATACCTAAAAATATGCGGATACTTGCCGATACCGATACTTTACTCCTATGCAAAATTTTTACCGATACCGATACTTGCCGATATCGATACCGATACCGATACTTCACTCCATCCCTAATTGGTCAATATGACATTGACCTTCAGTTAAATGACTCACCTTTAATCCTTTAATAATAATGATAATCATTATTGTTATTTATAATTTTTTAATGATAATCATACAGTTTGATCATTGGTAATTTTTTTTATTTATTTTTTAAATTTCGTTATATTAGATTAATTTATATCTTTGCATTCATTTTATTTAAAATAATTACACAAATAATTCAAAATTATTGCATCTTTAAGAAAATAAATAATTTAATTATTTATTATATACTGTTCCTGACACATATATATATATATATATATATATATATATATATATATATATATATATATATATATATATATATATATATATATATATATATATATATATATATATAGTATATATATATATATATATATATATATATATATATATATATATGTATATCAGAGGTGGGCGAGCAAATTTTAAAATTTAGAGCGCAAATTTGAAAAACTTTGTCCGCAAATGCAAAAGCGCACATTTTTTCAAAAATTTAGTCCGCAAATGCAAAAGCGCACATGTCCGCAAATAAAAAATTTTTTAAAGCGCAAATTTTGGAGCGAAAAAAAAAAAAAAAAAAAATTTTTTTTTTTTTTTTTTTTTTTAATTATTTTTAAATTTTATTTGAAAGATGCAAATATATAACAAAAAATGAGAAAGAATTTAATATTATTTATTCAGCCATCTACGATCTCTTCCTCCTCGTAGCTCTCCTCTTGCATTCTGAAAAGGGTCATATTCCCTTTCATGAAAATAAATTTTTCAAAATTGCTCAATACAATGGCTGCCCTCTTTGGTCTTAGAATGTCAGAGCCTTGACTAAACAACCTCTCCACGGCCGATGAGCTGGGTAATGGGGTATTATACTTCATAAACAAGTTCACCCAGACTTCTTGGTATTCACACGGAAAAAGGTTCCTAGCTCTCCAAGGTTTGTCACAACTTCTCCTCCAGAGGTGTCTACTGGATATATGGGGCCTTCAGTTTCTGAAATATTTAGAAATGATATCAAGAACTCAAATCTTTTTAAGTTTCATTAGAACATTATGCCAGTGTATTATGAATATATATATATATATATATATATATATATATATATATATATATATATATATATATATATATATATATATATATATATATATATATATATATATATATGGAGTATGTGTCACACATCTGGGGTGGTTCCACACACACAGCTCTCCTGGAAAAGGTGGTGTCTAGAGCTTTTCGCCTTATCAATTCTCCTTGCTCTCACTAATTCTCTCCAATCTCTTTCTGCCCGTCGAAATGTTGCGTCACTCTCTCTATACTATCGCTATTACAATGGACACTGCTCTTCTGAACTCTCTCGTCGCATACCTCCTCCATTAAGAAGGGCTCGTGCGACTCGTCTTTCTACACAGTCTCATCCTTTCTTTGTCCAACTCTCTGACCCCAGACTTAACCTCTATGCTCAATCTTACATGTACTCTACTGGTAAAGTCTGGAACACACTTCCTTCATCTATTTTCCCAACTTCCTATGACTTAGGCACCTTTAAATGCCGTGTATCGGGTCATGTCGGCCTTTAATTTGACCATGTTTCCGACTTTCCTCCCAACTCTGGTGGAACAATGGTCGGCCTCTGGCCTTTGCCCACCAGAGGATGTACCCTATATATATATATATAATATATATATATATATATATATATATATATATATATATATATATATATATATATATATATATATATATATATATATATATATATATATATATATATATATATATATATATATATATATATATATATATATATATATATATATATATATATATATATATATATATATATATATATATATATATATATATATATATATATATATATATATATATATATATATATATATATATATATATATATATATATATATATATATATATATATATATATATATATATATATATATATAATATATATATATATATATATATATATATATATATATATATATATATATATATATATATATATATATATATATATTATATATATATATATATATATATATATATATATATATATATATATATATATATATATATATATATATATATATATATATATATATATATATATATATATATATATATATATATATATACCGCCGTGGGCCCGTGAAACCCTAGGATCTTCCTCGAAAGATCCAACTGACAGGACGATAGTCCTTCCTGGGGGATGAAGATTATTATTTATTTATTATATATATATATATATATATATATATATATATATATATATATATATATATATATATATATATATATATATATATATATATATATAGTACAAGAGATGCTTAAAGTTTGCTCTAAATTATAGAAATAGCTCACCTTAAATGGGTCCATTCCAGATTCAGTCCCATCACCTTCAGTGCCTTGATGTGGAGGAGTAAAATTCGATGCAATATTACACTTTATTTCCTCCAATATCCTTGTCTTGACAGCTGGATACTTCCCCTCATTTAACCTCTGTACCACTCCGAGTTTGAAGTGAGGGTGCAGAGCTGTTGGCATAAGCAAATCACAATCATCAAAAATCCTGCTGAACCTCAGTTCAAATCCCTTTTCTTTCCCTTTGTTTGGCTTTATCTACTTTAGTAAGTAGTTGACTAAGTTTTTGGCATAATTAAATTTTTGTCCTTGAGGAGGAAGAGGTTAGGCAATAGAACCCCCGGGAACGCATTCTTCTCATCCTGCAACATATGCAGCCTAACAGCAATAGGCGTCATTATTTCGATGTACTCGGAAATTACCTCCTTGTCAGTTTTATTAAATATTGGAAGACAAGGCTTTTGTTCCATACAAATGTTGTTGATTTGTGCCATGCTACCATCAAGGTTCTTAAGTAGGTCTTTCAAAGAATCGTATAAGGAGTTCCAGCGAGCAATACTTGGTGTTATAAACTTTGTTCCCAACTCCTTCTTGATTCTCGCAGCAGTTGTAGTTTTCTTGTTTTGAGAATTCCACAATGCCTGTGCTTTGGCAAGTGTCTTATTAAATGGATCCTTGGCACAAGAGGACCAGCGAGAAATATTCAAAACATCCGTAGTAGCAAAGATGTTTAATGTGTGGGAAATGCAACGGCGATGTTTAGGTAGGATAAGGGCATCATGTTCTTCAAGCAGATTTTCTAGTTGGAGAGGTTTTGTCAGCAGAACCTCTGGATCCACTTCTTCTGGGTCAATAATTTGCTCAATCTCTTCAGGCGTAATCACTATCTCTGGAATCGGTACCTGCTCTTCTTCCTCTTCGTCACCCGTTTCTGCATGAGCATCCACCCGAAAGGCTGCACAGAAATTTGCACCGTTATCTGTTGTAATGCAGACAACCTGAAGATAATTTTTTTTAATTTAGTAGTTTCCTTATTAATTTATAGTTGTGCATTTTTTCTGTACTAGGTTATTATTTCATATTGATTTTTACTTACCTTATGCTGAATGCCAAATTGTTGATGGATATCCGTAATATTATTGGCTAGGACTGTGCTGGTCTGAGACACAGATAACTCTCTACAGGCAAGGACAGCCTTCTCTCTCTTTAAAGTATTCGCATTAATCCAGTGAACTGTCATGCCCAGAAAACTCCTGTTGTGTCCAGTCCAGCTATCTGCAGTTGTGGCCACATAACTGACTTCCCTGAGTATGTTGGTTAAGTCAGCCTTCTCTATTTTACATGACATCAAGATCCCTCATTACTTTTCTTCTGGAGGGAAGGTGGAAATCAGAGTTCAGGTTGGACAGGAACTCGGCAAAGAACTCAGACTCCACAATGTGAATAGGCACAATGTCATGTAGCAAAAATCTAAAAGCAAAAAATATTTTCAGATGAGAAAAGATATCAATGACAAATGAAACTAGGTATTTCTAATGCGAAAATTTTCGTATGGACTATATTCTGTTATTTTTTTAGCTTGTTAGTTGTGACACCAATTGTAGTTAACTTGTACTTAAAATGAAACACTTATTGTAAAGCAACTCAAGAGCTCTTTTCAGTTTAAATATATTATACATAGACTGGAGAATGGTGGTCTGACGCTTTTTGCTGGATGTCTCATTGTCTGTTGAGCAGCTCCGACACCGCTTCGACCCTTCTTAAATTACAGCACAAAGTTCCTTGTGCAAATAACGATGTTTCTAAATAAAGTTACAAAACTAAATTCACTAGTCAAGTAAATAAAATGTGAAATATTTAATGGTTGAATTTTAAAAATAAAAAGAAATTAAATTCAAATAAAAAGTATCGGTGAAAGTTACTTTCAAACAAGTAGTGCGATTTCAAGCTATGTGTTGATTTAGAGTCAAAGCTCAAGGTTTTTTTTTTACATTGGGAGCATTCAATCTTTCCCTTGCACAAGACTCTATTGCCCTCAGTATACTCCTTCTTGGTCTTGACAGACCCATAGTACTTGATAAGATGGGGCCATGGGTTCTCTATGTCATCTTGGCTGCTTTTTTCATGGGAAGTACCAGCAGCATCACACTCAATTTCAGGAGTTGTACTTCGACGACTTTCACGGTTTGCAATTCTTTTTCCGTTAAGTACTTATCCATATCTGTTTTATTCCAATTTAAACAAAAAATACTAAAAAGGTATAATAGCTAATCACAAGTAATTAGTAAACTTAGTATATTGGCTATAATAAAAATAATAATAATAATAATAATATAATAATAATAATATAATAATAATAATAATAATATATATATATATAATATATATTATTTATATATATATAATATATATATATATATATATATATATATATATATATAATATATATATATATATATATATTATATATATATATATATATATATATATATATATATATATATATATATATATATATATATATATATATAATATATATATATATATATATATATATATATATATATATATATAATATATATATATATA
>SEYY01022813.1:75000-78870 GCA_009176605.1 Armadillidium nasatum | reverse complement strand
TCATGTGAAGCTCAAAAACTAAATACCTAACTTTATTAATAATTATTCAAAATTTATAATATTAGTTAACTTTTGACCTAATATCTTAATTAAAATTAATCATTCATCTTCTAGAACTCAACCTCTGATGATGTCCGAAGTTGGCGGATGAAACCGGTCAGCAAATAGAAGAACGATATTGAAAAGAAAAAATGTTCTGGAAAATTGGAACCGAAATTTCAACTCATATTAAAACAAAGCTAAAGAACTTCTATAATAATAATAATAATAATAATAATAATAATAATAATAATAATAATAATAATAATAAAAATAATAATAATAATAATAGCAAGCGAGAGGTCTAGGGTTCGAGGCCTAGCCGGAGCGGGAAATGTGAGCGGTTTCTCCTTGCGCTTAGCTCCGAATGATCAGTCGTAAAACGACATATATAGTGGATCTCTTGCCACTGGGCAAATCTCCGGCATCCGCATAGGATAGCCAGCCGGCATACGCCGTGGGCCCGTAAACCCAAGGATCTTCCTCGAAAGATCCCACTGACAGAACGAAAGTCCTTCCTGGGGGAAGATGATTATTTTTATTTATTTATTTAATAATAAAGAGCATGCTGGAGAAATTGCAGGAGCTAAATCTCCACTGATCTTAGAACTTCAGAACCTTAACCCCAGAAATGGAGAGACTCCTCAGATATCATAAGCAAACCCCTGTTTACTACTACTAATAATAAAGTACATTTTTAAACCTACGAAACCTTCTAACTCAAATAGAACTTTTGCACAAGTGCTCGCTAAAATGAATGATACTGATTTAGAACTACCTGATGATGATGAAATGAGTGTAACAATAATAATAATAATAATAATAATAATAATAATAATAATAATGTAGTTCTTCTAAAACTGTAAGTATTCAAAATTTCATTTGTATTGAGAAACCGTAGGAAAAAAAATCCAAATTTTTTTGTAATAGTGAACTTAGAACTAATATGGAAAACCTCCCACAACATTAAAAAGAAACTCTGAAAGAAAGATATCTGGGTAACAAGAATCATAATTCTTATTTTTTTGTAGAAATTAATGGTTATTTACCAATAAATTTTCAAGTATTTTATTTTAAAGAAATCTTTTGGTGAAGCACTTATGATGGTTAGCAATAATATTTTCGCCTTGTTTCCAACCTATCTTAATCATTATGGCCAAAAATAATATTTGTTTTAATGGAATACAAGATCCTTACTTAAGAGACTATCTGATTTTTTTAATCATTTATCCTTTATGATAAGCAACCTCTGATTATGGGTATCACTGAAACATGATCTAAATCTTTTAATCAGTCTATATTTCATGATTATATTCATTTTCGGAAAGATAAAGAAGGATGGAAATGGTGGTGGTCTTCTATCTAAAATTGCTGATTCAGACTGGAAATCTTTAAAGATTTTAAGAAAATAGTGAAAAAATATTTGACATTAAGATTAGAAGGACAAATCATATTGTTGGAATAATAATAATAATAATAATAATAATAATAATAATAATAATATTATGAAGGTATGTATGTGAAAAAGGTTATTATGGAAAATATAATAATAAATATATTTATAACAAAAATAAAAATTACTTAATAATAAATTTATTAAGTAATTAAAAAAGTCATTTTATAATTTAAAAATAATTATTTTAATATAATAAAAAAAATTAAACCTTAACATTAAGAATTTAAAATTAAAAACATGAGTTTGAAAATCGACGAACAGGATCGGATTATGTGAGGAGAACCTAAAACAAGGGCGACAGGGAAATAGGGCGATAGGGAAACAGGATGATAGGGAAACAGGGTGATAGGGAAACATGGAGACAAGGAAACAGGGCGACAGGGAAACAGGACGACAGGGTGATAGGAAAACAGGGCGATAGGACGACAGGGATGGCTACCCGGTCTTGTGATTACTCTGCTAAGGGCTTGAAACAACTTCTGAACCATCATTGAAAACCATAGCACCGAGAAGAATCATCTTCTGGAGACCTCTAAGAGAGAGCGTTTAGAGGTTAGGTAGAAAACGATTCTTATCCAACTGAAAGAGTGAAAACTCTTTTTGCAAAAAAAAAAAAATAACATATATATATATATATATATATATATATTATTATATATATAATATATATACTATATATATATATTATTATTTATATATTATATATATTAATATATATATATATATAATATATATATATATATATATATAATATATATATACATAGGAGGAACATAGAAAAATAGAGACAGTTAGAAGCCACAAGGGCCTATCGAGAATGTCCCAGTCCAAACAAATAAAATAACAATACTAATACATGCACGAAAGATTAGGTCTATCACATCCTAGTTATCAGTTCATTCATGCATAGTCATGCATAGATAAAGTAAAACTAAACCCCATTTACATGCAATACTCAATGAACCATCACCCACTACAAAAAAAAAACTGCTGTTAGGCTTAGTCATAGGTTGGTTGATCTAAAAATCAAATATACCCGCCGAATTTGGCTTAGTCAAGTTTATTCTATATAATACCAAACCATCCTATAATCTATCTAGCCCCTTTTTAAAATTGCCAAGAGAATCACAGTCAAAATCTTGTGGCAAGTCATTCCAAAAATTAACAACTCTATTACTGAAAGAGTATTTTCTTAGATCGAGATGGCATGCTTCTTTTTAATTTTCTTATCATGTCCTCTAGTTACTCTTCCATGGTCCACTATAAAGTATTTTTCAATCTCTGTATTACTGTCAGATGCAAATATTTTGTAAACTTGTATCATATCCCCTCTGAGAAATCTCCTTTCAACCGAGAACATTCCTAACTCCTTCAACCTCTTTCATAGCTCTTATTTTCAAAGCCAAAATCATCCTTGTTGCTCAACGTTGTACTCTCTCCAGCATATCTATGTCTTTTCTTAAATGAGGAGCCCAACCTGTGCACAATACTCTAATGCTGGCCTAACATAGCTATTATATAGCTTGCTTATAACCTCTTTGCTCTTGTAAACTACATTGCGATTAATTATACCTAACATCTTATTAGCTCTATTCCTTGCTTCAAACATTGATCACCCACCTTCAGATTACTGCTAATAATCACACCTAAATCCTTTTCTTGGTCCACAGTCTCAAGCCATCCCCATTCATTTCATAATTAAATCCTTCATTTGAGTAACCTACATGAAGAACTTTACATTTTTTACTATTAAAGTTCATTTGCCACCTCTCTGCCCAACCAAGAAGTCTATCTAGATCATTTGAAGCTTTATGCATCCATCATTATTCCTTTACTGAGGTAACCACTTTGGTATCATCAGCAAACTTAGAAACCTTGCATTTAAGACCTTTGTCTAAATCATTTATATATATAAGGAACAAAAGTGGTCCCAGCACAGAACCTTGTTGGTACCCCACTCTTCACCGTTTCCCATAATGACTTATTTCCATTAAGTAATACACACTGCCTTCTGTTCTTTAACCACTCTTTAATCCAATTGTGTACCATACCATTCTATACCACACTGTGACAACTTTTGCATCACCTAACAACCTTATCAAAAGCTTTGCTAAAGTCTAAATATATGACATCAACTGGATCACCCCTGTCTATACATTCAGTAATATATTCCATAAATTCTAGTAGATTTGTCTGACATGATCTACCCTTTCTAAAGCCATGCTGGAGTTATATAGTATCTGTTATCATCTAAATGCTTCTCTATATGACTTTTCAGTAACTTTTCCAAAATTTTCAAACCAGAGATGTTAAACTAACTGGCCTATAGTTCCCTAAATCTTCTTACTACCTTTTTTAAAATGGGCACCACATAT
>SEYY01022813.1:60000-70000 GCA_009176605.1 Armadillidium nasatum | reverse complement strand
TTAGCGTTTTTCTGAGTTTATTAACTATAAACTATTTTTTTTTTTGAAATTTTACCTTTTTCAAATGAATGACCTGAAATTTGGATTGTATATTCAGAATTCTGTGGCCTACAAACGTTTTTAACAGACTTATGTTTCCAGAGTTACAGAAAAAAATGTTATAAGCCCAAAACTGTTCAACTATTGAAAAAAAATTTTTTTTTTTATAAAAAAAAATCCACCTTTTGGCCAAAAATTAAAAAAAAAAAAAAACTACAACTATAACATTTCTTATTTTGGTGAGTGTATAGAGAAAGGATGGGGCTACAAATTCCTCTCTATACTTTATTCGATGCTATTCGTTGATTCGAGATATAGCCTCTCAAAAAAGCTCCATTTTTTACCAAATTTCAAAAATTCCCAAAGTTTGAGAGGCTATATCTCGCTTCAAACAAACAGCATTTAATAATGCACTAAATAAAATATCCAAAAATAAAAAAATTATTAGGTAGCTTTTTTTTTTAAATAATTTTTTTCTCCGGAAGGGTACGATTTTTACCAAAAAATTTTGAAGTGCTTTTAACTTTTTTTTCTAGACGTGATATAAAAAATCTGTTACCATTAATGCAAGAAATTGGGGCTAAGGTTATTCAGTTAAATTTTCAGCTCATGTGGACCAATGGTTTGACCCCGCTATTCATTTTTTTTTTTTTCAACTTTGGGTCCAAATAACTTTCAAACCGTTCTATGCTCAGAAAAATGCTCGAAATCAACTCAGAACTTTTGAAAAAAAATGCATATACCCTGAAAATTTCAGCTCAACCAGTCAAGTAATAATAAAAAAAAATTCAAACAAAATATAAGAAAATTTGATTTTTTTTCTTCTTTTCTTTTTATTTATATATATATATATATATATATATATATATATATATATATATATATATATATATATATATATATATATATATATATATATATTATATATATATATATATATATATATATATATATATACTTGTCTAGTTAAATAAATTTAAACTTTCTCAAAACCAGAGTATATATATCAAAATAAGTAATGAAATACAATGCCATAAAAGTTTGGATAACGGTACTGTGTGAGTTTAGATAATGATGACTTCATTTCGAGAAAATCCAGTTTGTGATTGGTCAATTGATTCAAATCTTGCATTTTCATTGGAGAACGTTGAAAATAGGAATGACGACACTTCCGCGTTTCTACGTTCATTTGAATTTGGGAAATAGCAACACACGTCATAATTTAGGACAGGCAAAGCTGCTAATCATTTCAGTAAATACATAGTCATATAAATTAACTTTTCAATAATAATAATAATAAAAATAGAAAATTCCAAATTTAACTTCTAATAATTAATACAAATTTGCAATTAAAGAAAGAAAAAAAGAAAAAGAAAACAAAAACAAAACCAAAGTATAACTTTGTGTTATATTAAGTATTTCTATAATATTTAATACTATATGTAGACTATATATTTTCCTTGATAAAACTGTTAAAGAATTAGTCAAAGATTGTTAAAGCAATTAAATTTAATCGGATTATACTTCAAAAATAAATAAAGTTGTAAATAAAAGATAATCAACTGTAAGTCTTTACAATCAACTCTAACTCTTTTCAATCAACTGTAAGTTTTTTCAATCAACTGTAGGTTTTCAATCAACTTTTGTCTTTTTAATCAACTGTAAAAGTCTTTTCAATTCGACTTATCTTTTCTAAAATGATCATACGTTATTTCCTTGAATTAGGTTATATTTTTAGCATCTTTCATGTGAACTATACTCTGCTTCTAACATCTCTCTCTCTCTCTCTCTCTCTCTCTCTCTCTCTCTCTCTCTCTCTCACTCACTCACTCACTCACTCACTCACTCACTCACTCACTCACTCACTCACTCACTCACTCTCTCACTCACTCACTCACTCACTCACTCACTCACTCTCTCACTCACTCACTCACTCACACTCTCTCTCTCTCTCTCTCTCTCTCTCTCTCTCTCTCTCTCTCTCTCTCTCTCTCACTCACTCACTCACTCACTCACTCACTCACTCACTCACTCTCTCTCTCTCTCTCTCTCTCTCTCTCTCTCTCTCTCTCTCTCACTCTCACTCACTCACTCACTCACTCACTCACTCACTCACTCACTCACTCACTCACTCACTCACTCACTCACTCACTCACTCACTCACTCACTCACTCACTCACTCACTCTCTCTCTCTCTCTCTCTCTCTCTCTCTCTCTCTCTCTCTCTCTCTCTCTCTCACTCACTCACTCACTCACTCACTCACTCTCTCTCTCTCTCTCTCTCTCTCTCACTCACTCACTCACTCACTCACTCACTCACTCACTCACTCACTCACTCACTCACTCACTCACTCACTCACTCACTCACTCACTCACTCACTCACTCACTCACTCTCTCACTCACTCACTCACTCTCTCTCTCACTCTCTCTCTCTCTCTCTCTCTCTCTCTCTCTCACTCACTCACTCACTCACTCACTCATCTCTCTCTCTCTCTCTCTCTCTCTCTCTCTCTCTCTCACTCACTCACTCACTCACTCACTCACTCACTCACTCACTCACTCACTCACTCACTCACTCACTCACTCTCTCACTCACTCACTCACTCACTCACTCACTCACTCACTCACTCACTCTCTCTCACTCTCTCTCTCTCTCTCTCTCTCTCTCTCTCACTCACTCACTCACTCACTCACTCACTCTCTCTCTCTCTCTCTCTCTCTCTCTCTCTCTCTCACTCACTCACTCACTCACTCACTCACTCACTCACTCACTCACTCACTCACTCACTCACTCACTCACTCACTCACTCACTCACTCACTCACTCACTCACTCACTCTCTCTCTCACTCTCTCACTCTCTCTCTCTCTCTCTCTCTCTCTCTCTCTCTCTCTCTCTCTCTCTCTCTCTCTCTCTCTCTCTCTAAATATATTAAAGTCCATTTCCCCAACACAAAAGAATCCCTTGCTGCAGCATCTATTTCAAAATTTTTCTCCCGAAATTCAAATGAATTGCATTTGTGTGCTTCTAAACTCCATAACTTAAACTATAGGTTCTTAACCTGGGCGATAGCGTAGCTGGGCTTGATTAGTGGGCTCAATAAGCTCTTGTGGGCGTTGAGAAGGGCGTTGGGTTACCTAATAAAATGAAATTATTATCTTCAATAGAAATTCTATTATAATGACAGTACTGTTAATATTTACTTAAATAAAACGAAAGATAATTGAAGACAATAAATGTTCAAAAAGATTGTCACAATTTGATTAAATTAATAAATTTAGTCATTATTCATTTTTCTCCACGTAATTTTTAAATTTTATAGTCAGCATTTTTTAGTAAAATTATTTTATCATAAATGATTGATAAAATTTAGTCCCATTTCCTGCCTCTCTCAGATGAAGGAGGGCGGCCTCTCACAGATGAAGGAGGGCGGCCTCTCTCAGATGAAGGAGGGCGGCCTCTCTCAGATGAAGGCCTCTCCCAGATAAAGGAGGGCGGCCTCTCCCAGATAAAGGAGGGCGGCCTCTCCCAGATAAAGGAGGGCGGCCTCTCCCAGATAAAGGAGGGCGGCCTCTCCCAGATGAAGGAAGGCGGCCTCTCCCAGATAAAGGAGGGCGGCCTCTCCCAGATGAAGGAGGGCAGCCTCTCCCAGATGAAGGAGGGCATCCTCTCCCAGATGAAGGAGGGTGGCCTCTCCCAGATGAAGGAAGGCGGCCTCTCCCAGACAAAGGAAGGCGGCCTCTCCCAGATAAAGGAGGGCGGCCTCTCCCAGATGAAGGAGGGCAGCCTCTCCCAGACAAAGGAAGGCGGCCTCTCCCAGATGAAGGAAGGCGGCCTCTCCCAGATGAAGGAAGGCGGCCTCTCCCAGATGAAGGAGGGCAGCCTCTCCCAGATGAAGGAGGGCCTCTTCTCCCAGATAAGGGAGGACGTTAGGTAATACAAGTAGTTGAAAGTAAGCACTGCACAAAAAAAAAGAAAAAGAACTACTGATTTAAGCATTCAAATATTGAGTCTATAAACCATATACTTTTGTAGTTAATACAAACCTCTCTCTCTCTTTTTCTCTAGATAATCTTTTTTTTAGAGAATCTCTCTCACTCTCTCTAGATAATCTCTTTCGCTGTATATAGAGAATCTTTCTCTCTCTCTCTCTTTCTCTTAATAATCTCTCTGCCTCTATAGAGAATTTCTCTCTCTCTCTCTCTCTCTCTCTCTCTCTCTCTCTCTCTCTCTCTCTCTCTCTCTCTTTCTCTTTCTCTTTCTTTCTTTCTTTCTTTCTTTCTCTCTTTTTAGACAATCTTACTTTCTATAGAAAATTCTCTCTCTCTTTAATAATCTCTGCCTCTCTCTCTCTCTCTCTCTCTCTCTCTCTCTCTCTCTCTCTCTCTCTCTCTCTCTCTCTCTCTCTCTCTCTAGACAATCTTACTTTCTATAGAAAATTCTCTCTCTCTCTTAATAATCTCTGCCTCTATAGATAATCTCTCTCTCTCTCTCTCTCTCTCTCTCTCTCTCTCTCTCTCTCTCTCTCTCTCTCTCTCTCTCTCTCTCTCTCTCTCTCTCTCTCTCTCTCTCTCTCTCTAGACAATCTTACTTTCTATAGAAAATTCTCTCTCTCTCTTAATAATCTCTGCCTCTATAGATAATCTCTCTCTCTCTCTCTCTCTCTCTCTCTCTCTCTCTCTCTCTCTCTCTCTCTCTCAGTGAGTGAATCTATCTATTAATTTATTATTATTATTATTATTATTATTATTATTATTATTATTATTATTATTATTATTATTAAAACGATATTATTGAGGCTACCTTGGAATACCGGTAGAGTGATTGACTGACGAGTTGAAGGCTCCGATTTGGTCCCTTATGCAATTCTAGGTAGAAACTACTTATAATATTCTCCCTCCATGACGTGCATATATATATATATATATATATATATATATATATATATATATATATATATATATATATATATATATATATATATATATATATATATATATATATATATATATATATATATATATATATATATATATATATATATATATATATATATATATATACTTTTTTTAATAAAAAAATACAAGCAAAATTACTTTATAAGCTTCGCTGATATTTGACTTATTAACACGTTTTCCCCAATTTTTTAGTTTTTATTCTCAAGCAGAAATTTGACAAAATAATAATAATAATAATAATAATAATAATAATAATAATAATAATAATAATAATAATAATAATAATAATAATAGAATTCTATTTCAGCTTTTATTTTAATGTTTTTAAATTTCGCTTTAGTTCTCCAAAAATGTTCTAATATTTTATTTTAATTTCCTTAATTAATATTTATTAGGAAATCTTAAAGAAATATAAATACTATATATTTATTATTTCTACACTTCATGAAAAGCTAAAAAACTCAAAATAACTGAACCTTTTTATATTAAAAACTACAAACCAGACTTTAACATCAAATTTAATATACTGTCCGTTAAACTAAATATAATATGAGATATCTCTTAATAATTTAATAATTTATAATCTTAATTTATGCCTAAAATAATTAATATTTGTAAAAAATAAAAATCCAAATTCTAATAAATAGCAATATAAATTTGTAAATTATTATTATTATTCTAATAATAATAATATTTTTAAATCACTAAAGGAAATTGCGAGTAAAAAAAAATATTTTTAAAATAAAAATGAGAAAATAAAATAAAATGGCCGATTTATTCGTTTAATCGTATTCGGACACCAGCGAAAAAATTAAAATGAAGAAAACGTAAAGAAAGTTATACGTATTTTATTTTTTGAGCTTCACATGTAATTTAATATATATTACCATTCTTTATTATTTTATAACAAAAGTGTTCGATTCCTTTTAAATGTCAAATGTTCTTTCAAATCGGTCAGACAATTAAAAAAGATCCACAATAATTTAGCAAGTAGTATGGTATAAATAACTTAAAATTAATTTCATTTTATTCCTTTCATATAACAAAATAGAAAAATACAGGTCCACCAACAGTAGATGAAACTACACTGCAAAAATTCTCCTAACGAATCGTTGGGACAAGTGGCAAAAATGTCACCAAAAATTTTTTTCAGTTATTTTCTTATTAAAAAAAAATAAATCTGTGAAGCGACTTTCTTATGCTTAACATGTCTTTTTCTCTATTGAAAATTTTACTGTGACATTTTTGCCACTTGTCCCAACGATGTGCATGTAGAATCCCTTAATGTAGCAACACCAGTAATTTTTTTTAAAAATGATATATGATCTTATTATAGAATGACTAAATACAATATACAATATTAATACAATATACAATAATATTAATACAATATACAATAATACTAATACAATATTGTTATGCAATTAATTGTGCATTTTGGTTTTCTGATCGAAATCTTCAGGCAATTTTAACAATTCAAGACTTTAATTTCACTAGTTAAATAATGAGCGACCTGTGGTTTGAATTTTCAATTGACCAAACAAAATGACTTCTAAATGATCTCCATCATGTAACCGTGCATGGGAAAGAATTTAATTACACAAATACTTCACTACTATCTTTACTGTCATCCACAACCAATACTACACTGCAAAAATTGTCCTAACGAATCGTTGGGACAAGTGGTAAAAATGTCACAGTAAAATTTTCAATAGAGAAAAGACATGTTAAGCATAAGAAAATAACTTCACAGATTTATTTTTTTTTAAAAGAAAATAACTGAAAAAATTGTGACATTTATATATATTGTGACATAACATTTGATATATATTTTTAGTATTTGAAGAACTTTTATACATTTGTATGACTAAAACCCCAAAAAATGTTATAATATATAATCTATTGCTGATTTTATATAATTTATAAATTATGTACAAAAAAGAAAGCATATTTATTTACTTTTAAAATTACATTTAAATAATCCTGAACCTTTGCCACCTTCAAAAAATTTTTTTTTTTTTTTAAAAATCGACGTGCCATAAAAAATTTATCGGCTTACCACGTTTGGCACGCGTGCCAGTGGTTGCCCACCCCTGATCTAGAATATTCCTTTCCTCGAATAGGGCAATGTCAGTAAAATGTGAAAGAAAATTACATTAATGGCGATCATACTGATTTTCAGAGGAGAATGTAGTAACAGTAATTGGAATGTTTTAACAGTCTTGAGAATATATATATATATATATATATATATATATATATATATATATATATATATATATATATATATATATATATATATATATATATATATATATATATATATATATATATATAAATTAAAACCACGGTAAATTAAAAAACAAATTTAAAAAAGAGCGAGACTTTCGAAGGAGCAACCGTCCTTCCTCTTTTAAATTCGTGTTTTAATTTCCTGGGGTTTTAATTGTATAAAACAAAACACGGTTTATAGTGTTCTTTTTGTTAATATATATATATATATATATATATATATATATATATATATATATATATATATATATATATATATATATATATATATATATATATATATATATATTATATATATATATAGGATCTTCCGCGTTTCATTCCTACATTTTACTTTTTATGACAAATGATAAGAATCGAACAACAAATTTGTCTTTAACTTAAACTAAAAATTGCAAATAATTATACAAAATTAATCCATTAAAATTATTGTGAAGTCCAAAAAAGTTACAAATGTAAATAAAATAATTCTTTTGAGCCTTTAAAAAAAAAATCTTTTTTATAAATAAATAAATATTTCTTAAAGTGAATTGGCATTTTTATATTCTTTTAAATAAATATTATTATTATCATTATTATTATTATTATTATTATTATTATTATTATTATTATTATTATTATTATTTTTTTTTTATTATTATTATTATTAAAACCTAACATAACCTAAGTTAATCTAACCTAACCTAACCTTAACCTAACCTAACCTAACAGAACCGAACTCAACCTTTCCTAACCTACCTAACCTAACCTAACCTAAACTAACCTAAACCTAACCTAACCTAACCTAACCAAACCTAACCTACCTAACCTAACCTAACCTACCTAACCAAACCTAACCTAACCTAACCTAAACCTAACCTAAACCTAACCTAACCTAACCTTAACCTAACCTAACCTAACCTAACCTAACCTAACCAACCTAACCTAACTTAACCTAACCTAATCTAACCTAACCTAACCTACAACAAGCTTAATCTAACGTAACGCAACTTAGTCTGATCAAACTATGTAATGTAACATAAATTTTAAAAAAATATTTTTATACACGCAATAAAACCACAATTTAGGTTTGCTTCAAAGAGCTAGATATCTAAATTATTATATTATTATGATATTATTATTATATATATATATATATATATATATATATATATATATATATATATATATATATATATTATATATATATATATATATATATATATATATATATATATATAATATATATATATATATATATATATATATATATATATAAATGCATATATATATATATTTGAAATATATATTTAATCATTTTGAGCTTCACAATAACTTGTCCGAATCCATAAATTCTTTTATATAAAATTAAATGTAGGAATGAAACGCGGTTGAACCTATATATATATATTTCTTTTTATCAAAAACGAAAGATATAAGATGTGGCTCCGCCCTTATTATCTTATCTGTCTTATGAGTTACTCCAATGAAATTTCCGATCTATATTTTTATTGTTGAAGGTTTCGTCAGGATATTTTGGGGGTTGTATTGTCAGTGAATTTTAAACCTTTTTTTGCTGACGTATACATTAAGAATAAAAATAATTTTCACGGACTAATAATTTTTTTTTTTAAAAATTGAAAATTGGTAGACATACACACCTTTATTGGAGAAGGAGATTACCTCCATTGGGCGTATGGAGTTTTAGGGAACATCCAATTGTATTCTGTTACCCAATGGTTTATCTCTTTGGCGATTATTTCATATCCTTCATTCACAGGAGTTGCCAATGGGTGAATAGTTGGTACTCTTTATTTACGCACCATAAACACTATTGTATATTCACAAATAGTCTTATGAAGCCAACAGGAATGGTTTCCAAAAATAGCCATTCAATTACCCCTCTTCCTATCAGCAGTTAGGAGTGCAAAGTCTCCGGTGGTGGAGTTGGTACTACTACATACTTGTGATTTGCCTTCCTGCTCTGGTGCAGCATTCGCATTCTTCTAATTTGCACTTGTTGAACGTGACCTTTCCTCATATAGACCTCACCTGTTTTTCTTAACCCAAACTCAGGAGATTAAAATGTTCTGACTGCAAACCCTACTCTCTTCCTTTACTGTCTTTATCCTCAGTTTTCAGCCAAAGGTGTTTTTTTTGGGGGGGGGCAAATGTGTTCAACGGCTGTTGTTTGTACTCTTGTTTTTGATTTGGAGTCTTCCGAATTTACCACCCTATGTCTCAGGCTCTATTTAATTAATTTTTTTCTGTATATCGGTCTTCTAACTCAACTAACTATTCGAAATTCTGTGATTATTTAAACTCCAATTAATTAATAGCACATTCTCTCATTTTCTTTTCCTTTTTCTGAAATCATCATCCTTGGTGATTTCAATGTTCACCATCGTCAATGACTTTCTTTTAATTCTCAAGATTCAGCTGGTGAACTCATCTACAGTTTCTTTATCCAGAATAACATCGAGAAGATGGTGCAGCTCCCTACCCGTATCTGTGATTGTTTTGGAGATGAACTTAGCATACTTGAGTTTTACTTAAGTTCCACTCCTTTTCACCTTATTTTAATAAACTCTTCTCACCTCTGAGTTTCTCAGATTACTTCCATATCTCTATATCCTGTTTTATCTCTTCAAGTCATACACAGAGGAGACCCCCGCCTTCTGCAAGAATATTTTCGCAATTCAATGCTGTTAACTGGTCGGACTGACGATCGT
>SEYY01022813.1:45000-50000 GCA_009176605.1 Armadillidium nasatum | reverse complement strand
CACCAATTTATTTTCTAATAAGAAAATAACTGAAAAAAATTTATTTTGACATATTTGCCATTTAATAAATTAATAACGTTTAAATTTTAGTAAAATGTATAGATTGTCTTTTTGAAAAAAAAAAAAAAAAAAACATCTGACAGCCATTCAATTAATATTGCAAGATACGAAAGTCTGGGTGATCGAAAAGCAATAATAATAATAATAATAATAATAATAATAATAATAATAATAATAATAATAATATATAATAATAATAATAATAATAATATAATATATATATAATAAATATATATATATAATATATATATATATATATATATATAATAAAATATATATAATATATATATATATATATATATATATATATATATATATATATATATATATATATATATATATATATATATATATATATATATATATATATATATATATATATATATATATATATATATATATATATATATATAAAGGTTAGCTTAATAAAAATCAAATTGAAAAAAATCAGTTGATTTTTTTGCGTGATTCTTTTTAAAAAATCACGATTTTTAAAATTAAAAAAAAATTACATTTTTTTTTTAATTATTTTAAAAAATGACGTGAACTTTGAAGATTTGAAATGTGTCAGCAATAATATATAGATATTACCGTGTTTCAGCATTCACCAATCTGCCGCAAAAAAATAATAAAAAATAAAAACAAAAAATAATTCCAAGATGAAATTTTTTAAATTAAATAATTGATTGAATAAATTCATTAACATTTGATATTCTATTTCTAATTTCTAAGTTCTAACTGTCTATTTTCTTCTGTCCGAAAACTTCTAAATATAAAAATTAATTTGTTTTATTTTTCTTCAAAATTTAAATGTTCAAAGTTGAGACAAAAAAAAAAATAAATATCTTTAAATATTTATTAAAAAATAGTAATAAATAATAAAATATTAAATAACAACACAGAAACATTAAATAATTTTAAATATAAATAATATAAAATAATAATATTTTTTTTTTTTTAAATAATGTTTTTTTTTTTTTTTTTTTTTTTTTTTTTTCATTTTTATATTTAAAATTTTTTTTTTTTTTTTTTTTTTTTTTTTTTTTTTTTTTTAAAAATTATAATTTAAATAACTTTTGATATAATTAACTAATTATGCTTATTTATTAAATTTAATTATTGATTAGGCAAATGGATATTTTGTGAGTCTACTTATATAAAAAAAATGAAGCTATATAGTAAAAAAATAAAAAAAATAAAAGTAAAATAAAAAAAAAAAATAATAAAAAAAATAATATATAATATATATATATATATAATATATATATATATATATATATATATATATATATATATATATATATATATATATATATATATATATATATATATATATATATATATATATATATATATATATATATATATATATATATATATATATATATATATATATATATATATATATATATATATATATATATATGTGTATGTGTGTATGTGTGTGTGTAATTAGAAAGGTTAAAGCCAATACTAAGGGTTTCCACATACTCATTTCATACACTGTGAACGTTTAACACCGTATCTCGGTCTGTCTTCAGCACAAACTAAATTTTACAAATTTCTTTTTTAAAATACAATTAAAATATACATTCATTAACTATAAATATTTAAATAATAATAATGAAATAATGAAAATAAAATAATGATATTGATATTAAAATGATATAAAAAACAAGACTAAAATCGAAATTTTTCAACACCAAAAAAATAATAAAAAGGCTGGACTATTTCTCAGATACCTTCCATAATGACTGGAGCGAGACCTAAATTTTTAATTTACTAAGGAAGGTGTCTACGATCTCTCTCACTCTTCTTTTTTTTTTAAGCTGGAGTGTTGGTGGTGGGGAGTTTTGATTTGTGTTTTGATTTGTGTAGCGGGAATTAACCGGTTTTAACTTTAACTTTTTTTTCATTTTTAATTTGGAGGAGTCTGATGAGGACGCGTTTGCGTCGATAGGCCTAACTCCTTAGTTTTAATTTTCATTTGGGTAATTTCTTCGTTGGAAATTGACGTGGTTAGTTCATACTTAATGTATATAATATAAAATATATATATATATATATATATATATATATATATATATATATATATATATATAATATATATATATAATATAATTTTATATGTTATGTATCTTCAGAGTGAAGTACATGTTTACATAGTGAATAAATCCACTCGCTTATAAGGTGCCTTGACAGTAATGTTTTTGGGTCACTGGCATGGTCCAGTGGTAAAGACGATGGATTTTATTCTCGTACGAATGGACACCGGTTCGAATCCTAGAGCAAATAGTGTTTTGGTCTTTTACTTTTTTATTTTTTATTTATATGCATATATATATATATTATATATATATATATATATATATATATATATATATATATATATATATATATATATATATATATATATATATATTATATATATATATATATATATATATATATATATATATATATATATAATAATAATATATAAAAAAAAAAAAAAAAAAAAAAAAAAAAAAAAAAAAAAAATTAAATTATTATTATTATTATTATTATTATTATTATTATTATTATTATTATTATTATTATTATTATAATTAGATTAAATTTTATTTGATAAATGTAGTTAATATAAATGATATTTACTGCTACAGTTTCATCTTTATGACTCATACCAAATAACTTCTAAAATTGAGCTTTATTTTGTTATAAATGTAAAGCCTATTTTTGAATGTTTTTTAGTGTTTGTGGCTTACGATACTTTAAATACCGTTCAATATATCCCAAAAGGTGTGAGAAGTCAAACTATTATTATAATGAGATAGAACAGTTGATTTTCCTGACTTAATCTGTGACGTTGGCTGCTATTTCCCAAATTCAAATTAAAAATTTTTCAATGTTTTTTTGTTTTTCGGTGGAATTGTGATTCGAATGACGTCACTATCGCCATATTGAAATAGAACAGTTGATTTGTCTGCCTTAATTTGTGACGTTGGTTACTTTTCCCCAAATTCAAATTTAAAATTTTTTTTTTTTGTGGATTGTGATTCAAATAACGTCACTATCACCATCTTAAATAAATTGAAGAATTACAAACTAAAAATTACCTACAATCACGTCAACGTCATAACTATCTCAACGAATTGCTATTCAAACTTTATAAAATTGTATTTCTTTACATTAATATATTTTTATTTTTAGAAAAAATGTAGTTAATTTTCTGTGGTTTTGACATCTGCATATAATGGTCAAAGGAAAAGGGGGCTTGTATCCACATTGCTTTCTTTAGTGGGTAAAGACAAAATGGTAAGAGATATCCACATAAAACGATACAAATATACCCAACTTAAAACCCAACCCAGACGAATGAGAGCACCAGTTAATTCTAAGGTAATTTGATACTGTAAATAATTACATTTGTTTCACTATGGTCAACTTGGTGCAAACTGAGACAGACTGGTTTTAAAAAGGTAAAATTTTTGGTCGTATATATATATATATATATATATATATATATATATATATATATATATATATATATATATATATATATATATATATATATATATATATATATATATATATATTAGGGATGGAGCGATACCAAAATTTTTACCGATACCGATACCGATACCGATACTTAAAAATTACCTAGATACCGATACCGGTATCGGTATCGGAAAATATGCCGATACTACTACCGATACCGATACTTTACTCTTATCCAAAAATTTGCCGATACCGATACCGATACTGAAAAAGTCGATACCGATACCGATACCGGTATCGGAAAATATGCCGATACTTGCCGATACCGATACCGATACTTCACTCCATCCCTATATATATATATATATATATACTTGTATGATGCCCAAATCCAGTCTCCCTCCTTTCATTTAGTTCAAAGCATTCCAATTTTTTTTTTCTTTTTTTAAATCCTAATTAATCTCTTTCTTCCCAATATTCCCTTCTACCTTAACTGTTCGTCATTCTTCCACCTCTTCTACTCTTCCAGCATTTTTAATTCCTTAAAAATTACCTATCCATCTCTCTTCTTCGTGAACTACATCCTACCCAAATTCTTTACACCAGTTATTATAACCTCTACCCTCTTATTTCAAACCTTGTTTATCTACTTTCACAACAGTTTACTTCTCTCATGATAATTCACAACTTTTTCTCTGATTTACTTGTATTTCTGTATTCCCCAATTGTCTGCTAATGCCCATTGATATTGTGTTGAATATTCTGGTAAGGGTAACTAGTGGGGTCAAGGGGGCTTGGACCCCCAGATAACCAAATGACTCAGAAAATTTTACCTTATAAAATTGAAGCACTTAAAACTTACATTTTATGATATATATATATATATATATATATATATATATATATATATATATATATATATATATATATATATATATATATATATATATATATATATATATATATATATATATATATATATAATAATAATAATAATAATAATAATAATAATAATAATAATAATAAAATAATAATAATAAAGGTAATAACAAAAAATAGGCTAATTGATAAAACCATGAAGATATGTCCCCCTCCCCCAGGAATAGTCTCTAGTTAACACCTGTGAATATTCTTTTTTCTAATTATTTTACCTTCTAACCACTTTTCATTTTTAACTTTGCTTCGACCAAAGAAAGAAAATAATTATTTCCTCTCAAGGATTTTATATACTAAAACTTGATTTATATCCAAAAGACTATTTCAAAAAAAAGACTACTTAATTTATATTTTACACAAATTAGTCAGGCATATCATGTTACTTCACATGTGTATATGTATATACTTTAATTATACTGTTTACCATTAAGACCATTATCATCTCTAGCGGCATATATATATATATATATATATATATATATATATATATATATATATATATATATATATATATATATATATAT
>SEYY01022813.1:27500-35000 GCA_009176605.1 Armadillidium nasatum | reverse complement strand
TGTAATGGTTACTGAAGTCTTTGGAAGGTGTCTGAAGTGGTAGATAAGTTTTTTGGTAATAGGTTAAGTCAGGTCAGGTTAGGTTACATGCGAAGTCAGTAGTAGTTATGAGCCTAACGGGATTTTGATTTGCAATGCAAATCACTCCTCTCAAATTGACCTCACGCTCTTTCCTGACACCATTTTGGGGGGTTCAACCCATTGAAATCGGCCTCAAGTCGGGGGAAGGAGCTCCGTGAACCCCCCAAAAATGGTATCAGGAAGTTACCTGAGTTTGCAAAATCGTTACTGTCATTAATGAGTGTTCTGGCTCAAACTTCATCTCCGGCTCCGCCTTTGAACCACTTTATATCCCTTCTGCTCCCCTACTTCCACTCCCCCCCTCCCCCCAACCTTGGTTTTTACCCATCCAAGCACCGATACATACTATTATACTACTAGATCATAAGTATATCACTTTGACTTCATTTAAAACTTTGAATTTTATTTGTCTTCAAACTTGAGGAACCACCCTGTGAGAGTCTCTGGGTGTGAATGCTCGTGGACCACCCTGTGAGAGTCTGTGGGTGTGAATGCTCGTGAACCACCCTGTGAGAGTCTGTGGGTGTGAATGCTCGTGGACCACCCTGTGAGAGTCTCTGGGTGTGAATGCTTGTGAACCACCCTGTGAGAGTCTGTGGGTGTGAATGCTCGTGAACCACCCTGTGAGAGTCTGTGGGTGTGAATGCTCGTGGACCACTCCGTTAGAGTCTCTGGATGTGAATGCTTGTGAACCACCCTGTGAGAGTCTGTGGGTGTGAATGCTCGTGGACCACCCTGTGAAAGGTTCTGGTTGTGAATACCCGTGGGATCAGTCGCCTTCGGAAAAATATTTCAGTGGCATGCATTCCCTTCTAACTTTTAACTTTGAGAACTATTAGAGAAGTGTAATGAGAACTACAGCTGACACCTATTATCTGAAAAAACAAAATAATAATAATAATAATAATAATAATAATAATAGACAAAGTAGTTGGATACTTAACTATATGACTCCTATTCTTCCCTAAATGTTACTACTATTCAGTGCTAAATAATAATAATAATAATAATAATAATAAATAATAATAATAATAATAATAATCCAGTTTGTAGTTGGGTACTCGCTACATTTTTCCTACTCTTCCCTAAATGTGTTACTATTACTCTACTATAATAATAATAATAATAATAATAATAATAATAATAATAATAATAATAATAGACAAGGCATTGTAGTTGGGTGCTCGCTATATTTTTTCTTACTCTGCCCTAAATGTGTTACTACTACTCTACTATAATAATAATAATAATAATAATAATAATAATAATAATAATAATAATAATAATAATAATAATAATAATAATAATAATAATAATAGGACGATGAAAGGAACATCTTAAACGAACTTTTCACGAATGGGACCATTTTCAAAGATGTGTTTATGGGACCCGATAAACAGTATAATGACTCGGGTGAAATCAGTTTCGATGAAGATGTTAATGATTCTTACGGGTACCTCAAGTCTCCTACTTTCAAGAGAGAAGTTCCGTACTACGACTTCGACTTGTATGATCTTACAGAGGTAGGTTTCTTTAAAATTTACATATATGATATTATAGTTGTAGCGGTTGCTGTAGTAAGAGTAGCACCAATACCAGGTTTAGAACCTTTCAACAGAGAAGTTGCTTAATTACTACGACCTCAGTTTTTATGATCTTACAGAGGTAGGTTTCTTTAAAACTTGCAAATATAATATTGTAGTTGTAGCTGCTGCTGTAGTAAGAGTAATAGCAGTAGCAGGTTAAGAGTCTTTCAACAGAGAAGTTCCTTACTACGACCTCAACTTTTGGGGGCTTTAGCAGATACTTTACTTTAAAACTTGCGGATATAATATTGTAGTTGTAGCGGCTGCTGTAGTAAGAGTAACAGCAGTAGCAGATTAAGAGTCTTTCAACAGAGAAGTTCCTTACTACGACCTCAACTTTTGGGGGCTTTAGCAGGGACTTTAATTTAAAACTTGCAGATATAATATAGTAGGCCTAGTTGTAGTGGCTGCTGTAATAGCAGTACCAGTATAAGGTGACCGTCTGTCCCGATTTTTTAGAGGGTAAAGAGGGACGAATGATAGTATTTTATCCAACTTTAGTTTAAATTAGATAGGAAAATGTTTTTTTTTATTTATTTTTTCTTTTTTTTGTAGAATGTCCTTAACTAATAAACCATATAACTTGTTTTTGAAAACAACAATCGAATTTCTATTTTATATTAAAAATCGCCCTTCTTTATAAATCCCTTAAAACCCTTACGAGCAGGGTATTTGGGGGAGGGGGCAATGTTCAGAAACGCCCCGATTTTTGGTCAGAAAAATATGGTCACCTTATACCACTATCATTACAGGGGTTAAGGAACTTCCAGCAGAGAATCCACTGACGAGGACTCCTGCTGTTGGGAGCTTTGACAAGTAATACGTTTCCATATTATTTGCCTAAATAGTACTGTAGTGGCAATGATAGTATCAGTATTAGTAGTAATAGTAGTAGTATAGAGTTTAAGAAATCTTTTTCTGGTAAGTCTTTAAAATTTGCATATTTAATATAATAATTGCAATATTTGCAGTATTTGTAGTATTAATGGTAATATTAATAATAATAATAGCTGGTCTTTTTAGAAGAGGGGAACGTACTAGGAAATTTATATCTACGAATTTTTCAGGTTAATTTTCTTTAAAATTTGCAGATTTATGCAGTAATAATAATAATAATAATAATAATAAAAAAACTTAAAGATTCTTACAAACAAAATAGAGTAAATTCCCGCCGTACATTAGCGATTTTTGTTGATTGAAACTCGCTCGGTGTTTCAGAAATAGCAAAAAACAATTTTATTTTCAATATTTGCATAAATATAATATAAATAAAAATAAATAAAAATCAAAGTAAATTTATATTAAGATTAAAAAAAAAAAAAAGGCTGCCCAAAATGTATTCTTGTTCTCCAAATTTAAAAACATTTTTTTTTTTTTGATAATCCGAAAAAAAAATGGGAAGAGTTTCATATATATAAAGTAGCTATTGTACGGCGAGTCGAAATCACTTCAAGAAACGTATCTGGTGGGGGGGGGAGAGGAGTGAGGGCCCTTAACCTCAACTTTCCTCTCTCTACATTCTCAAAAATTTTCTTCAATTTTATATATCGTTAAATCAAAATTCTTATAAATATAATATTAATGATATAATATTAAATATACTGAATATAATATTAACTAAAATCTTTCCCATAAATACAATATTAATGATATAATTTCTCATAAATATAATATTAGTCATGTAATCTCGCATAAATATAATATTAATGATATAATCCCTCACATAAATATAATATTAATCATAATCTCCCACAAATATAATATTAGTCATATAGTCTCTCCTATAATAATCTCCCATAAAAATAATATTAATCATTATTCTCTTCCATAAATATAATTATATAATCCCCAACAAATATAATATTAGTCATATAATCTCTCACATAAATATAATAATGATATAATCTTCCATAAATGTAATATAAGATCTCCCTTAAATATAATATTAATGAAATAATCCCTCCATAAATATAACATTAATCATATAATCTCTTCCATATATATAATATTAATCATATAATACACTATAAATTTATAGAAGAGATTATGACTAATATTAATAAGTCATAATCTCTCCTATAAAAAGAAAAATGATATAATCTCCTATAAATATATGATATAATCTCCCATATATACAATATTAATAATATAATCCCCCATAAATATAATATATAATAATCTCCATGTATATAATATTAATGATATAATCTCTCCCTAAATATAATATTAATGATATAATCCCCCCATAAGCACAATATTAAAGATATTTCCATAAAATCCATAAAAATAATATTAATCCAATCCTAACCTCAGTATCACGTGGTAGTTCGTTGTTCCAAGACTGCTGCTGGCTTTCTCAGTCGTATTATTTTATCACCGGTACACTCATGTGCCGACTACCACCCTTAATTATCCCTTTCATTTTGAAAGATGTCCCACTTAAAAGCAATTTACACTAGAAAGGTGGCTTTAAAGCAACAAACTTCTAATCTTTCTTGAATTTCTAACTGGGAAAGATATAACATGATTGTTTTCAATGCTTCAAAAACTCTGTTCTGTTACCTTTCTACTCGACATTATTTACATAACTACAACATCTTCAATAAAAACACAACGTAAACTTTCATCTATCCTCAATTTCTTGATGTTTCTTTTCCTCGAAAAATTGCATTATTTCTTTATAAACAAGCTTGTAATAGTTTCCCTCACACATATTGAGTAGTTTTACTCACACAGCTCTCTTTGAAAAGTTGGTATTCTGAGGCGATTTGCCTTATCAACTATTCCCCCCCCCCCTTCCACTAAAGCCGTCATCTTTGAGTCAAAATTTCCGCTTATCTTCAAGTCCCGCGCAAACTTAGCCGAAAAACACCGTTCTTTGAGGCAATTTCGCGGGCGCTAAATGGCTTTTGGCGCGAAAAGTAATAATAATAATCTTCAAGCTAAGCCGAATCTTTAAGATTGGTGAAGACATGACTAAGAAACATAGTTTAACTACATTATAGTTTTAAAGTCTATGCTAAGAAACATCTTAGCAAATCACGTGACTTTTGTAAACAAAATTCACTTGCTGCGTGTTATTTTTATGGAAGATTATTTTGATTATTATAACATTGATGTCTTTTGTTTCGTAAAAATTGGGAATATTTTATGTTCTTGATTTTTCTCTTTATTCTTTCTTCCCCCTCCCCCTCTTATTTCCTTATTTTAATTTTACAAATTAAAGTATATTTGAATATTTGACGAACTGAAGGCCTATCGTGACAATGACATTTTTTAAAAGCAAAGCGTTGTTTATATATATATATATATATATATATATATATATATATATATATATATATATATATATATATATATATATATATATATATATATATATATATATATATATATAAAAAAATGCTTTGCTTTTAAGAAATGTCATTTTCCACGGTAGGCCCTGTGTATCAAATATTCAAAAATATTTTAATTTATATATATTAAATTAAAATTACCAATGATAATCATACTCCAGTATCTTTAAAATCAATTTTATTTTGAAAAAGTAGAAAATCCATATATGGGCCTTCAAAGGCAGGGTAATTTTATTCTTTCATTGTGACACACACACACACACACACACACACACAGACAGACATAGGTCCTCAGTATGTCAAATATTCAAATATATATTTGAATATATTTAATTTATAAATATTAAACTAAAACAACAAATGATCATCATATTCTAGCATCTTTAAAATCAATTTTATTATTAAAAAGTAGTAAATCCATAAATATGAATCAAAGGCAGGGTAATTTTATATATATATATATATATATATATATATATATATATATATATATATATATATATATAATATATATATATATATATATATATATATATATATATATATATATATTATGTCTCCTCTTGTGAGCAAAGGCCGGAGGCCTACCAAATTCCATCAGAGTTGGGGAACATTCGGGATCTGATCACTAATGGCCGACGTGACCCGATACACGGCGTTTAAAAGTGTGCAAGTCAAAGGAAGTTGGGAAAACAGATAAAGGGAGTGTGTTCCAGACTTTACCAGTAGAGTACTTGTAAGAGTGAGCATAGCGGTTATGTCTGGGGTCGGAGAGTTGGACAGAAAAAGGATGAGCTGTGTAGAAAGACGGTGTCGCACGAACCCTTCTCAATGGAAGTATATATATATATATATATATATATATATATATATATATATATATATATATATATATATATATATATATATATATATATATATATATATATATATATATATATATATATATATATATATATATATATATAGCCTGTGATATGAAAGACACTAACATCTTCAAAATTCATAAACAAGTCTTTTAAAAGAATATGCTATAACCGCTTTGCATCCGTGATATGTGCGCTGAAGTACTATTTATGCTTTCTAAGATTCTGTAGCGTTTTGATACCTCTTTTTCCTGGAAGTTAAAATTTTTTCATCAGAAAAATCGCAAGATCATCCAACCACCTTGACGAATAAAAGAAAAATGAAAAAATGTAAACAAATAACAGCTGATTCAAAGAAGACGGCTTGAAGATTTTTGAAATTCGCGTTCTTTGAGTCAAACTTCAAGAACGCCAGGAAAGCCACTCAACGCCAGTCTACAGCCAGCTACGCCAGTCTACAGCCACTGGCTTGGCTTGAAGATGCGTTGCCTCAAAGATGACGGCTTAACTCTCCACTCTCTTTCTGCCCGTCGAATTATTGCGTAACTTTTTGTAGAACAGCTATTAAAAGTTTACAATGGATACTACTATTTTGAACTCTCCAATCATGATCCTTTACCATTGAATGAGACTGGTGCGACACACCTTTCTACACAGTCTCTTCCTTTCTCTATCACACTATCTGCCTTTAGGCTTAACCGTTACTTCTATGCTCAATCTTGCATAAATATGATATATAATAATGTTAAAATGTAAAATACACTCCTTTAATACTTTCACAACGTCTTTAACTTGCACACTTTCAAATGCCTCATATCGCGACATATCGGCCAATAGTTTAGCCCTGATTCAGTGGGTTCTTCCCAAATCTGGTATTTTGGTAATCACCAAAGTATATATATATATATATATATATATATATATATATATATATATATATATATATATATATATATATATATATATATATATATATATATATATATGGTCGTGATGACGTCATAATAAAGATGTCTATATGTTATTTACGTATTTAAGCCTAGTTTCCTTTTACTGTGTTATAAGACGAAGTATCTGAAAGTAATTCGTGTTTTATTACTATTTATAATGAAATACAACTTTTATAGCGTTTATAAACTTAAAAAATTACTAGTTATACTTACGACGTGTCAGCGACTCGTTCGGACTTGCATTGGTATTGGCCAATTCGCGAACCGTTAAATTGTAAACGTAAATATGGTTCTACGTAACAAGCCTCCACCTATTTATTTTTTCATATTACTGCATCGTAACCTTAGCATTATTTTAAGTGATTAGTAACTTGTGTATGTGTTTATGTAAAGTTGTAATTATACTCATTATTTAATGTTTAAAAAAAAAGAAGTTTGCCTAAGTATTTAAAATCTGATTTATCACGAATACGACTGAGCCTACATTGCTCTTACCTAGGATTACGTGATATAATAATAATGAACTCTCAGTGTATCAATTTTTAACTTCTTTTATTTTCCTATAAGCCTGTATGACTGTATGATTTAAGTAATTTTGGTAACAAAAAATTTATATAGCAAAAATTGGTGATAATAAATAATTTCTAGCCCCGATTCGTCA
>SEYY01022813.1:12500-22500 GCA_009176605.1 Armadillidium nasatum | reverse complement strand
CAATACTATCATAGAAAAATATGATAAAAGTAATAATAAATTGAGTATTTTTTTTATCCAGATTCAAAAACTTTTATGAAAAAATCTTTGTTATATTTTAAAATAAGTGATGCATTTTAGGATTATCAGTTTTAGAAATTTAAATTCTTAAAAGTATTTTATATTTTCCAATACATTATATTCAATTACGTAAAAGTACTTTTGATTTTTAAAACCTCAAATACAAATACATGTATTCAAGTACTTGTTGTATATATATATATATATATATATATATATATATATATATATATATATATATATATATATATATATATATATATATATATATATATATATATATATATATATATATATATATATAATAATAATAAAAATTGATAATATTAATTAATACAGGGCGAAGAATCATTGGAATTGTCAGGAGTATCTGAAAACTCTAACTCTCCTTCTCCATCTCCACCTCCAGCAGTAGTCCAGTCTAAAGTGGCATCTAATGTTCCCATACCAGTTCCTTTTAATGGAACTGATCCTTCTCTTCAAAAAGCAAAGGTAAGCATTTATATTTATTTTAATTTATATTACTTTTCAGAATTTTACCTTTTTAAAAAATATTGGCTTGATTTTTTGCATTTGGGAATTTGAATTGAATAATTATGATTTTCATTGTATGAATGTTGTAAGTTTAATTAAAGGATTATAGAGATTTAAAAAATTAAGTATTTTTTTTGGACTAGTCAAAAGTAGTTACACAGTTTGTAACATTCCGTTAGTGAATTAGACCCGAAAAAGACTTTTGATAGTCTTGTTTAAGATGGTAAAAACATATATTTTTTCATTCATACCATAATGGACTGCTTTTTTATATTGTAAGTTGGTAATACTCCTTACCAGACATGTCAGCCTTTTGTGAACAGTGGGCTTCATGGAATATAATATATATATATATATATATATATATATATATATATATATATATATATATATATATATATATATATATATATATATATATATATATATATATATATATATATATATATATATATATATATATATATATATATATATTTTCAATGAGGCCCACTGTTTACAAAAGTCTGACATGCCTGGTAAGGAGTGTTACCAACTTACAATATAAAAATATATATTCCAATAAAAGTTATTATTATTAAATATTGTGACATTATGCATGCCATAAAAGAAGCTAAAATGGCACTCTTACTCTTTTGTGGGGGAAATCCATATGGGGAGCAGTTTTTAAATACCTTTGGGGAATCTTCTATCTTAAACAGTATAAATATATGCTACATAATGATTTTCTCAAGTCATTTTAAATGGGGCGGGAATGCCAACTTCTTAAATTAATGATATATATATATATATATATATATATATATATATATATATATATATATATATATATATATATATATATATATATATATATATATATATATATATATATATATATATATATATATATATATATATATATATATATATATATATATATATATCTTTGCAGCCTTTGAGTCAAACATTTGTCCTAAACAAAGTATTACCGCAGCAAGGAGTAGCGAAAGCGGGTTCACCTATACCTGGAATTTTCTTAATTGATTCCAGACCTTACCAACTGATTCCTAATCAGGTATCACAGAACTACAGTGCCAGAGAGCTTCAAGGTTTGCAATTGAAGGTTCTATCAACAATACAACAGCAGCATCAGCAGCAGCAAAAAAATCTTCAGTCATCTTCTTCTTCACCTTCACCTTCACTTTCAGTATCGCAGCAAGATCAAAATCACTCACCAGATCATGAAACTTTCAATACTAGTAGAAGCGAATCTGTACAGGTTGCAGCACCTACCCCTAGTGAATCTGATAGGAGCTATACACAGGAGTCTGTAGAAACTCAAGGTGAAGAAGATGCAACAATGTATTCAGAGCCTGAATACGAATCTGATTCTGTACAAAATAAGGATCAAGACACACAAGATGCATCAGGAGGCTCGCAGGATGCTACTAATAATTCCGCTGATGCTGATGTCTTAATTCCTAATCTCTTTAATGAAACCGGAGCCTACGACTTCAAGGTTTTGCTCGATCCCAAGGAAGATACCCTCAAAACACCAACGTGGTTGGTAAGTCTTTTAGTTATTTAAGATTGAATAATAATTAATTATGTAATGGGTATTGTTCTAAATTTAAGATTGAATAATAATTAATTATGTAATGGGTATTGTTCTAAATTTAATAATTTAGGGTTTTTCTTTTATTATTATTATTCAGGGTTAGTCATTTTCAGTATCCACAATTTAGGAAATGAAAAGTATTCTAGTTGGTTTCTCCATACCTACTAGTTACATTAGTCACTAATCAGACAATAATGATCTGTCAACCAAACTGTGAGTCTTTAGTTCATGTGGCCATCAAAAAATGAACCAGCCAGTTAATGCTATGTTTACTTGTTTGCTTATCATTGAATAGATTGGGGCATAATTTTAGTGATTGATTTACGTGCTTGAGGGTGCCGTTTCGATCTCATATTCGGATCCTAGGTAGAACTTACCAAGAAAAGTTCCTCTTCTCAAATAGGGCAATGCCCGTGTGATGTGAACTTTCTTTAAAATAAAAAAAATGTCTTAATAGGCGTAATAATTCTTTTTATTTTAATTTTCTCTAGGTGAGTAATATTACGAAAAAACTTTACACAAATATGAATAAGCCGATTCCATTTCGGGTCATCCTCAATAAACATTACCCCCGGAAGAGATTTCACTTAAGGGCTTTGGCAGTTTTCAAATACCCGATGTCCCAACGGCAGAATGTTGTTCGTTGTCCCAATCATCTCAATCCTACGGATTGCACCAATATAGGTAAAGTCCTATAAATATTATTATTGAAATATTTCTTTTGTTCTATATATGCAATCTAGATAGGGCCCATATGACACCGACCAATGCACCAATGTAGGTAAAGAAAAATATTATTATTATTATTAAATTATTTATTTGGTTTATTGATGCAAAATCAAGATGGGACCCATATGACATTGACCAAAGTAGAATTGAAGATTAGAAACCTTATTCATATTAAATATTTTCTATATTTATAATTAAATGGTGGTCAAATTTAATATGTTCTCTTCTTTATGCTACTATTTCATTTTATTTTTTTTATTTATAATTGTAATTATAATTGATTAGTAGTTTTTTTTGGTTTTCTTCATGAATACATCTGTGTTTGAAGAAAAATTTTGAAATACTTTTTGTATCTGGTGTTTTCCGACTTGGTGGGTGTGTATTTATTGTTCCTCTTTCTGATGAGCAATAACTTTCTACATCTACTCGAAAAAAAAATTATTATTTTTTTTTAATTCTCTAATAATTAAAGAATTAAAAAGGTATTTTATGCGAGGTAGTGTCGTTTTCCCTGAATGGAAGTTGCGCACCAAATGGGTAAATTTTTTTTTTTTTATTTCATTTTAAAAAAAAGGAAGGTAAATTATTGCCAGTAATTTTTTTGTAAAGCCATGGATGAGTCTTCACTAAAGTGATTATAGAATTTAAAAATAAGATTTTATTCATGTATGGTATTTTTTGTTTCTAATTATATATGTAGCTTTTATTTCTGTGATGTTTTAAAAAACTATATTTAGCTACCTAAAGTTTTTAAAACTATATTTAGCTACATAAAGTTTTAAAAACTATATTTAGCTACATAAAGTTTTGGAATATAGACCTATATTAATTTTTATTTATTTATTTATTTTTGCTTCCTAGATTTTCCTCATATCAATCATGTGATTCGAGCTGACCATCCTCGAGCTTCTTACGAATCTACTTCTTCAGGTCGATTGTCAGTTGTCGTTCCTTTGGACTTCCCAGAGAGTCGCAACGAAGCAATACCAATACTCTTTAAGTTTATGTGTCACAATTCGTGTGTTGGAGGAATTCATAGGAGACCGATGGTGGTACTTCTCACTTTAGAACTTAAGTAAGTTACTAGTTAGTAAGTACTAGTTAGTAACCATTAAGTAAGTTACTAGACATTCTATCAAAGATTGCACAATCTTTAGATTGGGCCGATGTTGAATGTGAACCACACCTAAACGTCAAGTTTTTTACTGATTTCATTTGACTTTTTTCAATTTCAGACTTACTCAATTTGAACCATGGAAAGATACACAATGTAAAGTAATTTGTGTTTTATCAAAATCAACATCGGCCCTTAAAATTTAACCACCCTATAGATAAGCAACATAGTTTCAAAATTCACATGATTTGGGAAATAATTAAAATCTATATTACCTTGTTACCATATTTTATTTCTGCTGTGATTTGTTTTAAAGCTATATATTTTGTGTGATGTTTTAAGCTTAAAATAATCATAAATAAAAGAGTTGGTATTCTTTTATTCACACACCACAAACGCTTACCACAATATGCTTCCTTTAAATATTCCTTCTATGATTTGTTTTATTAAAGCTATATATTTTGTGTGGTGTTTAAGCTTAATTATTTGTCAATTAATAATTGCTCATATTTTAATTAGAGAAACTTCTTAGCATGTAAGTTGAATAATGAAGGAAGTAAATGGTGTGCCACTTACCTATCCCAGAGTTATGCATAAAATATATGGAATTATTTCACCTCATCGTAGTCGGTATTTAATGTTCGTAAGGTAGAATCTTTAAAAACTAAATGTTAAGAAATATTTGTATGAAAAATTCTTTGTAAGCTTCAAATAATTGTTATCCCGTTAAACACTTACGATTATCAGCTTGATCAATCAAGTTTCTATTTGCTTGTTTGGAATTGGACTGACAATCAATGGAATCGTTCCTTTTGGTCATGGTCAGAAAAATAGACCTTCACACTTCCAAATTTAAATAACCTTTGAAAAGTATTTTCAATCCTGAATGAAAAACAGTATTTTGTAATTTTATGTTGCTTCTTGTTAAAAGGCAAGAGGCCCATATGCATCCCATCAGAGATGGAGAAAGTTAATTGCGTTTTCAGAATAATCTTCATTTGTTTAATTGGTTATTTTTTATCAAAAATTTGCTTCATTTCCTTTATTTTTTATATATATATATATATATATATATATATATATATATATATATATATATATATATATATATATATATATATATATATATATATATATATATATATATATATATATATATATATATATATATATATATATATTTGATGTATTTTTGCTTTTACTAAAAGAAAGTGAAAATTATGAATGGAAACTCATACCTGTGTATAATTAAAAAAAAATATAACTTTTTTAATAGTGAAAAGGAAGTTGGACGTTTCGCTATCGACGTTCGTGTTTGTGCGTGCCCTTCGAGGGATGTTAAAACTGAAGAAAAGCATCATATTGCAAGGGGGCTTTTCAAGAATGCCGGACATGTTTTTGTAAGTAAATTGTTATAAGTTTTCTTTGTTGTACACATAAAGTATGTATGTTTCAAAAGTGAGTAAGTTAACTCGTCTGTTGGACGATGGGGATGATTTTGTTCCTTGCATTATTCAATGGCTTGGATGTTAATCAATATTGGATGAGTCATTACTATTGTTTATAAACTGGAGGAATTTTTTTTTTTTATATCATATTGTTATAAAAGTTACTTGTAGATAGGATTCAAGTCGACAAAGATTCTAAAATATAGGTAAAAAATATTTCTTGTTTGTCAGATAGTTTGGTTTGTATTGTTAACTTTGGCTTCACTGAACATCTAAACACTGAAAATGATTAACATAAATAGAATTTTAAACAGAGAAAAATGGAGTTATATACACAGGGGTTCTATAAAAATTTGGAAACCGCAGAAGAAGAAAGCATAAACATGACAGATGTCTACTATCTGAAAATGCAGTGGGCGCCACAAGCGTTCGTGTGTCATGTTTGATAGGTAATGTATAACGTCTATAGGAAGCGGCAGTTGATTTGTGGTCGACATTCTGTGCTGATACAAATGAAGAATGTCAGAATTTAGAGAGTTTCAAAGAAGGTATATTTGGGGGACCCACCTAGCAGGTACGTCTGAGAGCATAGTGGTAATGGTATTTGGTGCATCGCGTGGTACCTTATCCAAAGTCATGAGTTTCTTATCATGCTTCCAGAAGAAAACATTATCTGATTAACACCAGCTTGGCCGTATGTCAAAATTGTTGACAGAGGCAACCAGAGTTATGGAGGATTGTTACCAAAAATAAGAAAACGGCTGCAAAAGTTCTGAGCTGAATACTAGTCTTGCAAACCCTGTTATCATGAAATAATGATGAGTTAACTACATAAGATGAATATCCTGCAGTCGTTAAACCTCTTGTTAACGACTTGAATGTAAAAAATGAAGAGTTGTGTAACACTCGAAGAATTAGACTGACTATTTACGGAAGCGTTCCTTTGGTCAGAAAAATCGACCTTCACACTTCTGAACCTCCAGCCAAGTTTGTGTGGGAAAAACCATCCCGACCAGGTCTATGATCAGGATTTTCTTACGCAACGAGGGAAGTGTTGTATTCTATAGGCCACATTATCACTAAGCATGATAATTTAACTGTCACAGATTATGGGCAGCCAGATTCAGATTATGGTACAGACATTGTTTCCTGGGGATGACGCCATTTATCAAGTAAATAGAGACCCAATTCATATAGCTCATGTTCTCCATTCGTGGTTTGACGGGAATGCAGATGAAGGTTCACACCTTCCCTGACCTCTACAATCCACAGACCATTATATCATAGAGCCCGTGTGCTCAGTGTTAGAGAACAAGGTTCGGGATAACTTATGTACCACTAACATCTTTACAAAAACTTCGTCTTATTTTGCATGAGAAATAATATAGCATACCACTATCCACCATCCAGGACTTATATTTGTTCATTCCCAGAAGAATTAAGCAGTTTTGAATTTAAATAGTTGTTCTATAGCAGGGGTGGCCAACCTTTTTGAGAGAGAGAGAGAGTGCTAAAATTGGCAGAATCTTGGACATTAAATTTTACCACATGCCAATCAAAATATTTTGAAAACATATTTGATATATTTTAAGTACAGTGTTTTAAGAATTTTTATACATTTGCATGACTAAAGCACAACAAAATGTTATTACAGATAATCTACTGCTGATTTTAAATCATTTATAAATGATGTACAAAAAAGGAAACCCTATTTATTTACCTTTAAAATTACATTTAAACAATCCTGAACCTTTGCTACCTTCAAAAAAATTCAATATTTTTTTTTTTGGCGTGCCAGAAAAAATTTATCGGCGTGCCATTTGTTGTCCACCCCTGTCCTATACCATATTAAGAAATCATCCATTTTCATAATTTTGTCCATATATATATATATATATATATATATATATATATATATATATATATATATATATATATATATATATATATATATATATATATATATATATATATATATATATATATATATATATATATATATATATTTATTTTATTTTTAATTTCTTAATGTTTTTTAATATTTACTTTTATTACTAATTTACATCATTTGAATTTTTATAAGCTGTAATTTTTAAAAAAAAATTATTATTATTATTATTATTTTTATTATTATTATTATTATTATTATTATTATTATTATTATTATTATTATTAGGAAAGTCGTCGTAACCGTAAACGACCCCGGAATGAAGATGCCAATAGCAATGATGATGATGAAGAAATTTTATATTTACCGGTTAGTAAAGTCTTATAGTAATTTCTATTCTTTCTTATCAGTTTTTAAGTAAATCTTTTTTAAAATTAAAACTTAGAAATTTATTCTTTTAAAGCAAGGTTGGCATAATGAAAATCAATTTAAATAAATGTTTTATTTTTTTTTTTTTTATGTATAAAAATTTTTTTTTTTTTTTTTAAATAATGTCATTGTCTTCATACATTTTAAGTTGAGAGTATCATAAGAGATATTAAAAAAAAAATAAAATGAATTAAAATTAACATAAATTTAAACATTTTTTATTGGGCTTGGGTAAAAAATTAATCAACGTCCAACGATATTTTTTTTTTTTTTTTTTTTTTTTTTTTTTTTTTTTTTTTTTGCTAAATTATTGAAACGTGCAACACTTTTTTTACTTTTGAATTTTGGCTTTAGATATTTACTGTAAAAGGCGGGTCAGTTATTTAAAATTTATTCATTTTAATATTTTAAATTGAAATATTTTTGTTTTTAATTTAATTTTTATTTTTATTTATTTATTTATTTATTTATTTTTTTCAAGCTGTACGAATAAGACTGTCGTAACAACTATTAGTAATTACAAATTTCATTTAATTAAAATGTTATTAGTATCAATAAATATAAACTTAATCAAAAAAGGTTTAACTTTTTCCATAGGAATAAAAGAAAATAAAAAGCTTTAGGATTGATATGTCACATCATTCACCAATCTACTACTACAAAAAAAATTTTTTTTAACCCCCCTTCACTACCCCAAGATTTTTTTATTTTTTTTTTTTTAATGATTGATTTGATGGGACCAATTCACTTACATTTAATATTCTATTGAAAGTTCTAACTGTTTTTTATTTACTTTTAATATAAATTAAAATTAATGTTTTATTTTTCTTCAAAATTTAAGTGCTGAAAATTCCAACACTATTTTTTATTTTTTTTTTAATAATAATAATATTTTGTAAATATTCTTATTGAATTAAATTTGCATACATTATTACTGGTAATCATTTTAGCGTGTTTAGATTATTATTGTGTTTTAAATGAAGAAAATTAATTATTTTTAATTATTTGAAATTTCATTGGTTCCAATGTTTTTTATCATGGCTTTCACTAAAATCATTTAAAAGGTCTTTGCCGTAAACGTTGTTTTCCTTTCCTATCTATGGCCTTTCTCATATTGATAAAATTAAGTGATTGATTAAATTAGATTTACGTTTGTTTATATAGATCAGCTGATATTTGTTTACATGAAAGTGTTCCACGAAAAGAAAGTTTCTTAAAGATTTTCCCAGCAAGTTTTGAAAAACTCGCTGTAGCAGGATGTAAATCCAGATTTTCGAGGAACACACCCTAAGTCTTAAAAGTTTAAATTATATTAGAGAATCTTCAACTTTATTTGAAGTCTCTCGTTAATATTTTGTTGCGTTGAATCTATCATAATGTAATTATAAGCTATACAGATTAGGCCATTATACAAGTATATATATATACATATATTTTAAAAAAATTATTTGTTGGGTTTATCATTTAGGCCATTATACAAGTATATATATATATACACATATATTTTTAAAAAAATTATTTGTTGGGTTTTATCATCGTTATTACCATTACCATTGAGTGAAATAAAAATTTCTTGCAATTTTGTTTTGGCTTTGTAGTGATCATACCTTAAAGAACTTAGGTATTGGGCTTTCTAAAAGTCCTGGTTTTACGCACATTTTTTGAGAACTTATTATTTTGCTTTCAAATTATAGGTTCGAGGCACAGCTTTATATAATTACCTGAAAGACGTTAAACAACTCTACCTCAAACACCATCCTGATTACGCTAGAAGATTCCCAGATCCACCTGATTATCCAGATCCTCATTCCAGGTAAGTAAATGATGAAGCTTATGCTATATATATATATTATATATATATATATATATATATATATATATATATATATATATATATATATATATATATATATATATATATATATATATATATATATATAATATAATATAATATAATATAATATAATATAATATAATAGTCGTCCATTGACCTTTTCATAGTAGTTGCCCCCTCAAGGGGGTTTTCCGACTTAGTATCACCGCTCTCTGTTGCACAATGATAGTATTTGTTCACCTATTAAGAAAAATAATGCTAATTAGATAATATATTTGGAATTTTCAAATAAAATAAATATTTATTGCAGATATGCCGATTCATCAAATCAGTACGAGCATTCTCAGGAATCAACAGAACCAGC
>SEYY01022813.1:5000-7500 GCA_009176605.1 Armadillidium nasatum | reverse complement strand
TCCTGATTTGAATCTTCCGGGGAACTTATAGGTTTTGAAGAATTAAAAAGTATACTAATATTCCTATCACGTAATCGCATCTTAGGAGAGCCCAGTATTTAATTTTCAGTTGTCGTCATTGATAAAATAAGTTTAGTCATTATTAACTTGATTTGTTTATTATTGTTAAAGTTTAAATTGAAATGCAGAATAGGTATTGCTTTGAATACCCCACTGTTATGTATCCTGTCCACAGAAGGGAAAGAACTGAATGTGATATAAGTATCCTGTTGTGTTCTGGTGGCAAGTATGAAATCTTATATTTATGAAAATAAATTCAAGAGACTGCAAGACTTATGTTAGAAAATTAAAAAAGCTAAATTCCAAGTGTTTGAAACAAAGAAAGTGTGAATATCTTCATTGGAAATTATACTTCTAATAGTTAATTTTTAGAATGGTTTGCCCAGGATGTGACAGGTAGATATTCACTTGCCACTGCTAAAGCTAGGTTGGATGGAAAATGAATTATTTGAGTACATACAAAGTTTACACTATATTACTTAATCCTATTCATGTACATTATTCTTAATGCTTTGTATTATTTATTTGATGGGAACCTTGCTTTGATTAATTTCTAAAAATTATACATGCTTAATTTAGTTTGGGATTGGGGACTTGTTGGTTACACTATTTATGTTATATCACTTAGACTGTAATTGTATCCCCTTTTATCTTACTTTAATGTGCCACAGCTTGAGTGTACCATGTTTGTTTTGTAAAGTTAAAATATTACAAATATTAGAATTTTGTTGGAAATTTAGTGACTGATTATTTTTGGCAGTAATTTTTAAAATTTAATTTGCATGTTTTTGAGGCTAGGATTTATAGTTTTTCTAAGTGTTTCAAATTGTCTCTGATTTTCTTGTTTTCTTAATTAAGTACTTAATTTGGAAGAAAATATAAGCACTTTTGTTTTAAAAATCATTCATAACAGAAAAATCTTATATTTTATTTGAATTCCAGGATGAAATATTCTTCCAGATTGACATCATTAATTCCTGAGAAAAAAAAATATAATTCATAAATTGTATTCCCCGCATAGAATATTTTGGAGAAGAAAATTAAAAAAAAAAAATTCACTAAAGGGAATTTTTCCGCATTCCTGTAAACATTTATCATTGATTTCTTGGTCAGGTATTAGCGTGGGTTCAAAGTTCATTGAGGAAACGAGAAAATTGGTTTGTGATTGCGTTTTAAGTGCGGGGAAGTAATAGTGTGTTATTTGAAAAACAAGATACGTTTTAATAGTTATATTAATAGGTAAGCTATGATTTATTAGGGGTGCAGTTAACATTTTAAAGGAATGTAAAGAGTAATATATAGAATTCAAACATTTTTAAATTGTAGTCTAGGCCTTACTCCAGTAGAATACCGTACTTTCAAATTTTCCTGGATAATTTTTCCCAATATTTGATCATATTTGTTTTTAGTTTATGCAAAATAAATTTGCAAATAGGCCGTATATTTTAATTTTGTAAGCAGAGTTAAGCCCTAAAATTAAGGCTATATTGTCATGTCATAGGAGAGCCAGCTGGTATTTCGTTTATAAAAACTATGGGCAAATGTGTTCCTCTTTTGTAAAAATTATAAAAGTGCACATTAAAACATTTAAATGCTAGAGTGGTCCTTAATGTTTTTCTTATTTAGTTGGGATTTTTTAGTGTAAGAAATTGGAGAATCTACATGGCCCTATCAAGACTTGTCCCAAACCCAAATGTGTGAATTTGCAATTTGCTTTGGCTATTTTTAAGATTTAAATTAAATGCTGGGATATGTAACAGTTGTTCCCTATCTTGTATTTGTAATTTAAACTATAAATTTGGAATGTACCATATTTTAAAACCTGTAAAACTGAAAATAAATAATTAAACTTAAAGCATTAGTTGACAATAATATTCTGTTTCAACTGAGCATTTTTTTAATATATCAATACTGTGAAGTTGACATGATCTGAAATAAATATTTCCGATAAATTGAGAGGTGGAAAATGATTTTGTACACTAAAATGCCAAAAAAAATATTAGGCTTAGTTGGAGATTGTTTCTGAGTTTCGATATTTTTTATATTGATATTTTTTTGTCGATATTTCAAAATAATCGATATTTTCCTGCCTATAATTAGCCCTAGGCTACTATGTCGTGCAAACGTTCTTGTGTACGTTACGTCTCTTTTACGGTAAATTCTTGTGTAGGTTAGGCCTCTTTTTACGGCAATTTCCGTAGTTCAGGTTATGATAAGTCAAATTAGGTTCTGCTAGAAAAGTAAGTAATAATAATTGTGTCTATGTCTAGTAATAGTACTTCTGCCAACTCTCTTGTTTACGATAGGCTCCTCCGATATTTTCGATTTTCGATATTTTTTAACAATCGAAACTCAGAAACAATCTCCACCTTTACCAAATATTAAAAATATAATTAATGGTAACTATGACCATTTAACAACACATTGTATGACTAGTGAT
>SEYY01022811.1:32500-35000 GCA_009176605.1 Armadillidium nasatum | reverse complement strand
TGTGTGTGTGGTGTGTGTGTGTGTGTGTGTGTGTGTGTGTGTGTGTGTGTGTGTGTGTGTGTGTGTGTGTGTGTGTGTGTGTGTGTGTGTGTGTGTGTGTGTGTGTGTGTGTGTGTGTGTGTGTGTGTGTGTGTGTGTGTGTGTGTGTGTGTGTGTGTGTGTGTGTGTGTGTGTGTGTGTGTGTGTGTGTGTGTGTGTGTGTGTGTGTGTGTGTGTGTGTGTGTGTGTGTGTGTGTGTGTGTGTGTGTGTGTGTGTGTGTGTGTGTGTGTGTTGTGTGTGTGTGTGTGTGTGTGTGTGTGTGTGTGTGTGTGTGTGTGTGTGTGTGTGTGTGTGTGTGTAAGACAGTGAAGATACTTTAATAAATTCTTTTCTTTATATTTCAAAATCTTTGATTAATTATTTAAATTAATAAGAAAGCTTTGAAAAATATTAAAATTGAATTTATTTGGAAAAAGTATTTTAAATTATTAAGTACTTCTCCTATTGCATTCAGTTTTGATAATCCATAATGTATATTTACTTGATTAACTAATGGCAGTAAATACTTGTGCTAAAACAACAGTATGGCTAATTGGTGAGCCTTTAGAACAAATTTATTGAAATCGAGCTTCCATCCAGGAGTGATATGCTATAACCATTCTTCTATCTCCACTACAATGAAACAAAATCGATCCACCAGTCAGCAACAGAAGTAATAAAAGAAATATTTCAATTTTGGAATAGAGGAAGATAATAGCAACTGTATCAAACTGTATTAAACGTGTCGAGAAGGTACGTCAAGAGTGGAGGTCGTTTCACAAAAATCTCAGTTGATAGTCAGCTACCCAGAGGCTCAGTTAAAAGTCCTTCGTGGATAATCTGAATGATCAATTCGGCGTTGCTCACGCTAATGCTTTCCAACTTATTAAGAATGAAAAAGACAAAGCTTTCTTGATGGCTCAACGGCAGAAAGGAAGACCAGAATGTATGGTAGGAACTGATAAAAAGTTACTAGATCTAAAACATCGCACTCTGCAAAGAAACTTAAAGAGTTTCTATCGACGTCAGAAATCAGATTCAGATATTCTGTATTTAACAGCAACCATTACGTTAGAATCAAGTAGTGGTAGTAATAGCGAATCTGAAGACTCCACCTTTGAAATAGTTGGAAATGAGTCCACCTCTAATCCTAGTAAGAAATTAAGGAATAAATCAATCATGACACAGGAGATGGCTGCCAGTCTTGATCGAACACGGACATCAAATCGAGATGTTGCTCATATTTTGCAACCTTTTTCTTCTAGTCTTGGACATGATGTTGGCAATCTTTCAATAATCAGGAAGACCATCCGACGTAGCCGTATGATATATCGGGAGGAAAAATCAAAATAACTGTAGACTGGTTTCTCTCCTACGATCCTATTAACAGTACAATGGGATGGTAAATTTCTTCCAGATCTTTTTTTACTATACTAGTGTTAGGAGAAAGCATTGCAAAACTTCTTGGTATTTCCAAAAAAAACTAATCGAATACTGGACATAGGAATGGAGCATGCACTCTGATTGAGCAGAATCTGAAAAAAATCATTGATATATTTACCTTGTCGACATCACATCATGGAAATAATGTTGGAGAAGGTATTTTCCCTTTGTTTAGGATTTACACCTGGTCCTGACTCCTGATATATCTATTTTCAAAATATTTAAAGAGAAATGGGACACTTTTGACTTGAAACGATACAAACCCATTACAAATAAAATTGAAAACCTAGAACCTTAACGTGTTTGATTTAAGCATCTAAAAAATACTGAACCCAGTGATGACTACTAAGAACTTCTTGAATTAGCAATCATTATACTTGGTCAAACGTCAACAAGTGAGTAGATTTTATACGTCCTGGAACCCTGCATCGAGTACTGTGGATGACCAAGGTTATTTACTGCTTTTACAAATATACCTTATCCGACATCAGTTTAAACTTATTGCTAAAGAATCTTCTGGAATAAGTTGTATGTGTGACTTTGCCGCAACAATCTATATTCGACCTTGGATAGAAACTCCCTTGGCAACTTCTCTTCTTGCAAATGACCTATCACTAGTCACAAACCTAATGAATTAAAAAGACAATGAGATTACGGAAACTGATCTTGCTCCCTTTTCACAGCACTTTTGGTACCTTGGTGAAGAATTTGTAAGCTTAGGACTTTTTGATAATAAAACTACAATAGGGAAAAAACTTTTTTCAGATGAAACATTATATATATATATATATATATATAATATATATATATATATATATATATATATATATATATATATATATATATATATATATATATATATATATATATATATATATATATATATATATATATATATATATATATATATATATATATATATATATATATATATATATATATATATATATATATATATATATATATATATATATATATATATATATATATATATATATATATATATATATATATATATATATATATATATATATATAT
>SEYY01022811.1:12500-25000 GCA_009176605.1 Armadillidium nasatum | reverse complement strand
ATAAATGGAGTATCTGCGAGGAAGGAAAAGGATGTTTAAATTGTCAACAGGGGAAACGGGAGAACCTTCGAAAAAGAGAGAATAGTTAGATGTCATGAGATGGAGATTTCGAGAAGTTGAGTTTTTAAAGAGTTGAATTTCACAAGGTTGAGACGACCCCACCGGGAAATTCTATCCAGATCTGCAAGAATGGAATCGGAAAGATGAAGACGAGAAGCAATTCTAGATGCAAAGGAAGGAGCAGATTTGAAATGAGTAGAAGAATGGAGGGTCGAGTCATCGGCATATGAGTGTGCAGGGTTAGATGAGCAGCTGAGAAGATCATTAATGAAAAGTAGGAATAGAATAGGAGACAAGACAGAGCCCTGAAGAACACCACTATTGACAGAAAAAGAAGAAAAAGTCACCCCATCAAGAACAGCTGAAATGGATCTATTAGAAAGAAAGCTAGACATAAGTAGGCAAAGAGAAGGAGGAAACTCAAAGGAGGGGAGCTTGGAAAGCAGTGACTCATGCTATACCCGGTCAGATGCCTTACATATGTCAAGCGTCACCACACAAGTCTCCCCATATTCCTTAGGGGCAAAAGACCAAAAGTCTGTGAGATAAGAAAGTATATCACCAGTAGACCTCGAACGTCGAAAGCAATACTGGCTATCAGAAAAGAGGGAAAAAGAGTCCAGATGACTTAAGAAATGAGAATTGAGAAGGGTTTCAAGGATCTTAGAAAAAATACATGTGAGAGTTATAGGGCGGTAGTTAGAATAGGCTGGACCAATGCGCCCTTCCAACACTGAGAGAAAGTACTAGTATTCAGGCAGAGAGAGAAAAGTTGAACTAGGGACAAAACTAGCTCAGGAGCACACTCCCTTAAAACTCGGGGAGGAATGCCACTGGGCCGCTTGCCTTCCTTTCGTTCATAGATCTCAGAAGCCTACGCACCTGATCAAACGTAAACACAGGTAAAAGCATAGAACATCTGAAAGGAGAAGAAGTAGGAGAAGGATTGCCGGAGTCGTCCAGGATTGAACTAGAAAAGAACAGGGGGCCGAAGAGATTAGCTTTTTCAGTTGGAGTCTTAGCAACAGAACCATCAGAGAGAATAAGAGGAGGAAATTAAGATTTACGGAAGTTGCTAGAGATATTTTTGGAAAGGGGCCATATATATATATATATATATATATATATATATATATATATATATATATATATATATATATATATATATATATATATATATATATATATATATATATATATATATATAAATCATTACAGCTTTTGCTCTTAGGAAATGTTATCATTATTTGGAATAGAAAAACCAGTGCTTTGTGAAACATTTTACTAAAATTATCAACGTTTCGAGAAAGACACTTGTCATTTTCAAAATCTATCAAAATACAAAGCTATGAAAAAAACAAATTAAAATTAAAAAATTAAAAATTAAAAAGTACTGTAATTTATTTTATAAAATACATTTCCGCTACTTAAGATAACTCAAATATTCATATATAACAAAATTAGCACGATATTAATCCATAAAGACACATTGCCGGACTTCTTGCGCTTGCTGATCTCATACAGTTAGAATTGTGATGACTGCTCAGCCATCTACTTTAGAAGCACAGTGCGCCAACTTCACGTGTGCATCAGCGAAAACATATTGGTATCACAGCACACAGGGAAAAATTTAACAAATCCTTCCAACTCAAACATCTCAAAACAAGCCTTGAAAAAAACAACACCAATTAAACCAATCCAATTTCAGAATACTTACAAAAACTAATCAACCATTGGATCTACGCATTTTAGAATTCTTTTACATAACAACTCTCAACCCGTCCCTGAATACTGATAACAGCGCAATAAAAACTACAATAATGTTAAAATCCATCTCTTTTACATATCCGATCTGATAATTTACAGTTAAGCTGCTCTTTAAATTTTACAAATCTTTGGAGCACATACGATTGATACATCCCTCCTCTTAATAAATAATTTTATGTGAATTTTTAAAGTATATTCAATTTATGTTTTTCCAATTTGTGTTCTTCCATTTTTTAATAAGTGATTTTATGCTAATTTTGTTTTCTCATAACATCGTATTAAGATATTGAAAATGAGAAGTGTCTTTCTCGAAAAGTTCTCGAAACAAAATGTTCCACAAGGTCCTGGTTCTTCTATTCCTATATATATATATATATATATATATATATATATATATATATATATATATATATATATATATATATATATATATATATATATATATATATATATATATATATATATATATATATATATATATATATATATATATAGTAAGGTTATGACTTTTTCACTTTTTATATAATAATATGTGTATTCCTGTACCAGAAATGGATGAACTTATGCTAAAATGTTATGAAAAAAAAATTTATTTTTAATTTTTTTATTTTATTTATTTATTTTTTTTTTAAGTTACCCCATCACGAAATTCCCATTATGCACTATTAAGTTATATTGTAGAAATTAACTACAAATACTGAAACATAAGTTATTTTTTGCTATGCTATAGAAATATACTGTTAAATGCTCCAAAAGGTAATATATACTATCAACCTCCTTGAAAAAGGCTCTGCCCATTAGTAATGGCGATCTGTTTAAAAAAAAAAAAAAATAAAAAAAAAAAAAAAAATTTATATCATTCGAGTTTGAAAATAACGCTTCTGAAATATTATGTTTTGTACCCTATGCCCATATATGTTGAAATCGGTATCCCTGTTTGGGGGTAACCTTTTTCAAACATTTTCCATTACTTTTTAACCAAAGTTCATCGATTTATGTCACAGAAGCACGGGGTTGTAAAACAGTCATAACCCATATATATATATATATATATATATATATATATATATATATATATATATATATATATATATATATATATATATATATATATATATATATATATATATATATATATATATATATATATATATATATATATATATATATATAATATATAATATAATATAAATATAAATTTAAATATTTACATAATAATTAATAAGAAAATGATTTCATTTAATAATATAATTTTTTCTTTAGAATTGACATTTCTTCATTCTTCAAATATAATATATTAAATTACATATTATTATTTTATTAAAATAACCTTTAAATTTTATGGAGCTTCATTTGACATTTGGAAATTAATTTGAAATATTCTATATTTATTTCTATGTTAAATATTTCGTTCTATATTAATTTCTATATTTATTTGAATTTTTATTTCCATTTCAATTTTTATTTTAATTTCAGTTTGATATAACAAATATATTATATATATATATATATATATTATATATATATATATATATATATATATATATATATATATATATATATATATATATATATATATATATATATATATATATATATATATATATATATATATATATATATATATATATATATATATATATATATATATATATATATATATATATATATATATATATATATATATATATATATATATATATATATATATATATATATATATATATATATAATAGAAGGTTCAAGCTCAATTGAAGAAGCCTTTTTCAGCGGTCGAAAAAAAACGTAAGAATTTAGTGTAAACTTTAAAATATTTCGGGTAAAAATAATAATAAATTGAAAATTAGTGAAGTCTAATAATTCAATTTTTTTGTCTTTTTTTTTTGTATATATATATATATATATATATATAATATATATATATATATATATATATATATATATATATATATATATATATATAAATATATATATATATATATATATATATATATATATATAATATAATAATAAAAATAAAATAAATAAATTAAAAATTACGATATCCTTCAATATCGTTATGAATAAATTTCCTTATTATTCAATTACAACATGTATACTTATCTAACCTAACTAACCTAACCTAATACTAACCTAACATACCTAACGTAACCTAACCTACCTAATATAACCTAACCTATATAATAACCTAATAACCTAATATACCTAATATATATATACTAACCTAACCTATATATAACGTACCTAACCTATATAACCTATACCTACCTAATACGTAATCTTTTCAACTCTCTCTCTCTCTCTCGTCTACTATATATATATATATATATATATATATATATATATATATATATATATATATATATATATATATATATATATATATATATATATATATATATATATATATAGATATATATATATATATATATATATATATATATATATATATATATATATATATATATATATATATATATATATATAAACTTGGAAAAATATTGTCTTACCTTTTAAGGGAGACACTTTCGTATTCAAAGATTGTATTATCTTTTTCTTTTACTGTATTTTGATTTACTAAGGAAATTTTTAATTTTCCAAAGCCCTTTCTTATCATTATAAACTTTCGATGAAACTGATAGGTGTACGACATGAAACATCATGTCTTCATTTATTACTGGCTATCTATGACAGGGTTGTATGAATATTATGAAAGAGTTTATAGAAACAAATAATCGTACGTCTGGCAGAGTTCTGTATTAATCTCGGTTTGAAAATATTTCATTTTTATTGAATTTTTTTTTTCTACTCTAACTAAAACCATTTAATATGGAAAGAAAATATAATAACAGTTCCTCCTTAAACGCGGAGCGAATTTTAAAGCTGCGAAAAGAAAGTCTAAATGATAAAGAAACTTGAAGAAGAGGAATTCACATTAAGTATACTTCAAGATTAGATGAAGCCTCCTTCTGCATGACAACAGATCAGAGGATGCCAGTGTGTCAGAAAAAGGGGAAGAAAAATCGATGTTCAGCCAAGGAGACACTGAAAGAGTGAATGATGTAGGAAACGCAGAAATTATATCTACCGTTAGTGAAATATGAGGAAGGAACGAACTTGAAGGTGTGGAAATACACACTAATTTTAAATGGTCAAATGTGACCATGTCAAAATGGATTTTAAAATATCAATCTGATCTGTCGAGAACTTAAAATGGACCTGTGTAAGAAGATTCTAGCTCTCTCTTAATCCATTCGACCCAAACATGTACATGGGAGCACGTTTCGAACTCAGATCAAACATATAGGGAACATTGTGAGTAGTATGTAAATGTTTAAGAGATCTAGAATCAAGCTCCATGTTGGCACTAAATTGAAGGTATAGTAACTAAAATAAAAGGTGATAAAAAGGCGTTTTACCGTTAACAATCTAAAACAGAGAAAAATTTGAATCGTTAGAGATATGTCGAAGTCTTTTATGAACCATATACTGCAAAATTTGTCCTAACGAATCGTTGGATAAAGTGGCAAAAATATCAACAAATTCTTTAAGTTTTTTTCTTATTAGGAAATAAATTGGTGAAGCTACTTTCAAATGTTTAACATGTCTTTTCAAATTTTCACAGTAAAATTTGAAAATTTTACTGTGACATTTTTGCCACTTGTACCAACGATTCGTAGGACAATTTTTGCAATGTAGGAAAAGATTGTAATTTATGTCCTTTCTGGTAATAAAGATGGTTTTTAAATTCAGTTCAATAATTGGATTGGAGATGATGAAAAGGAAGTCTTATATAGGAACCCAAAACAACTCGCTTTCATATAGAGTATCTTATCATTAATAACCTACATGAAAATCCCAACAGGGACACCCAATTAGAAATAACGTATGAAATGCTTTTACAGTTGTATTTTGCAGATGAAAAACTTCCGTTCATTTCTCGTGTTCATATCAGGGAATGTAAGGAGACTGAAGAGCTAATGAAAGAAGACAAGAGCTGTAATGAACAGGCGATGTCTATGTGAACTGTTTCGTAGGAACCCCTAAGGGTTCCACAGGTAACTTTGTGTGTCTTTGGATTTTGTATATTTGACATTAAAGAACACATTCGAGCTCATTTTCGTATGTTTCTTTCAATATTTCTCTGAAAATAGTGTGCCCCCATTAAATAGTTGGAAGCTTTAACGCTAAGATGAGAAAAAACATAAACTAATTAAAATGTGCTGCCTGACAGGAATAGGAGTTAAGGGCCTGGAATAAATATATTAAATTATTTGAAAATAATAGACAAATAGCGAGCTGAGGCGTCAGCTTCTATATAATCCATAAAAAAAACAAACATATTGTGATAAATGATGATGCTGTTAACTATCACTCTTAGAAGGATTATGATTTATTAAAAAGAAGAAACTGGAGGTTTATGATCACTTACACAAAACTACTTTACTCTCATCAAAGGTAGATTTAAAATGTGAAACTACTAAATAGACGACCAATAATTTCAAGTTAAAAGCTGATAATTTACATTGAAGGTTAATTTTTATTATAAAAATCAATTGAATTAGGAGCGACATCTACCGTCTGATTCAGTATAACCCCAATAGTGTCTTGGGAATCATTAATAACTAATTGGAGGTGCGCTATCGTCATTACGAGGAAAAGGAAAAATTGTTACAAAATCCAAACAAGTTAAAGCGCTGTGAAGTTTCATCGTTGCGAAACATAATGTGAGACTTCATAGGACACTCTTTTCAAACTCTGACATGAAAAACAAGGTAAACAAAATTTTTTATTAAACAGTGATAAAAACTTACCATGGCTAGAAATTTACGGAGTGAAGCTATTCCGTAAGCCCTGGATATGCAGAAATTTTAGTTTATTTGGATACAGGAGCTGGAAGAACAGCAGCTGAAAAAAATTGAAACCTATAATGTTTAAGGATGATTTTTAAATATGCATATTTTGATGAAGCAGTGTGAAAGGAGTGAAAATATAAAAGCTGAAAGAAAAGGGCCGTGGGGCTACTGTTCTGAAAAAAATAAAGATTAAAAGATCGTTCACATAGTCCAAAACAAACGAAGCATCCCTTAAAACGAAGTCCACGAATCTCACAATAGTGAACCTAGCTTGAAATAAATTTTTAAAATTCATTTTCTTAACAGAAATTCAGGTCTCCTATCGACGGTAATTAACATTTTATTGATCTGTTCATTTCAGCTGTCATTCTCATTAATTTCAGTTCAATAGGAAATATTTCATCAAATATGACTAAACACTATAATCTTAAAACTAAAGGAGCATTAAAAGTTAATATAAATTTGAAAATGTTTATTATATAAATTTGGCCCAATATCTAGACTCGTTGAGAAGCTAGGTCTGGGTCATTCATCATACGAAATATGCGTCAGTATTATTATTAAAATTCGACATAACAGAAGTAAGTTAAGTCAAATCTAGATAGATCAAGTAAGGTATTTATTTCGTTATTTGAAGCAAGCCAAGTAGCTTCAAGTTTACAACATAATAATAATTTGTAGGGGATGTAGCTATCCCCCCCTCCTGACAACGATTATGGTTAATGACTGAAGAAAATCACAATTCATTTAAATATGATGTGGAAAACTGCATGAAAATGGATAATGATTATTAAAATTAGCTACCGAGGGATATTCTTTTCTAATAGAAACCCAAAATTGCATTAATAGGTAATTCTGCTTGCTTGATTTTAAGTCTCCGATCACTGGAAATAGAAGCCAATTCTTTTTTTTTCATTTAACTTCAAACCAAAATCAGGTAAAATTTTTAGGAATGGATTTCGGACCCAGTCATTATCTTCTGTATTCAGTGATGGAAAATAATAGTTTAATTTTTCTTCTAGAATTGTCAGTTACTCAACTGCAATAGGAGTCATTTCTTTTATGTTGGATTTACCAAGTAATGAAAACATTTCAAAGTTACCATTTTTAGCTCTAGTTTTCCAAATTGCTATTTATATTAAGAGTTTAATTTCATATATCGAGGGATAAATATGATTTTTAAAAGAATATAATGATAATGATATTTCTTTCCCGGCGCACCAGTGAGCCGGTTTGGAAAACTGCTCAATTTTTTTACATAGAAGCTGAAACCTCAACTCGCTATTTTTCTATTTCTTTGAATCCTACTGGCTTGGTATCTATAGCTCGTTTTAGGAAACGGAAGAAGATAAAAATTTTAATTGTCCTTAACTTAATTCTTTTCTTTCCTTGGAATTTTCCTTTATTATGAGACCCCTCTACTCCTTATTCCAGACCCTTAATTCCTATTTCTGTCAGGCAGCATATTTTAATCAGTTTGTTTTTTTCTCATCCTGGTGATAAATTTTCCTTCCGATTAATGAAGGCACACTATTATTGCCGAAATATTGATAAAAACATGCGAAAATTGGCTCTAATGTGTCCTTAAATGTCAAATATACAAACTGCAAAGACACACAAAGTTACCTGTGGAACCATTTGGGTTTCCTTCTCAACGTTTCGAAACAGTTTACATAGACATAGCCTGTTCATTACAGCTCTTGTCTACTTTCATTAGATCTTCAGTCTCCTTACATTCCATGATATGAACACGAGAAATGGATTAAAGTTTTTCATCTGCAAAATATAACTAAAAACATTTCATATGTTATTTCTAATTGGGTGTCCGGTTTGGAGTTTCATGTAGGTTATTAATGATAGGATACTCTATATGAAAGTGAGTTGCTTTGAGTTCTTATTTCATTGGTTTTTATGCTTTAAGACTTCATCATCTTTTTATCATCCTCAATCCAATTATTAAACTGGATTTTAAAAACCAACTTTATTACCAGAAAGAGCAACAATTACAATTTTCTTCTACACTGCAAAGACTTTCCTAACGAATCGTTGGGAGAAGTGACAAAAATGTCACAGAAAATTTTCAACAGAGAAAAGATATGTTAAGCACAAGAAAGTCGCATCATCGATTCATTTTCTAATAAGAAAATAACTGAAAAAATTTGTTGTGACATTTTTGCCACTTGTCCCAACGATTCGTTAGGACAAATTTTTCAGTGTATGGTTCATAAAAAATTTCGATATATCCCTAACGATTCCTGTTTTTCTCTCTTTTAAGTTGTTACCGGAAGAAATGCCCTTATATTTCCCTTTTATTTTAGTTACTACACCTTCAATTTAGTGCCCACATCGAGCTAGATTCTAGATCTCTTAAACCTTTACATACTACTCACAACGTTTCCTATATTTCTGATCTGAGTTAGAAACGTGCTCCCACATACATGTTTGGGTCGAATGGATTAAGAAAGAGCTAGAATCTTCTTACAGAGGTTCATTTCTAGTTCTCGACAAATCAGATTGATATTTTAAAACCATTTTCACATGGTCACCCTTGACCTTTGAAAATTAGTGTGCATTTCCACACCTCCGGCGTTGCACAAGATTTCTTCAAGTTTGTTTCTTTCTCCTATTTCACTAACGGTAGATATAATTTCTGCGTTTCCTACATAATTCACTCTTTCAGTATCTCTTTGGATGCACATCAATTATTCTTCCCCTCTTTCTGACACACTGGCATCCTCTGATCTGTTGTCGTGCAGAAGAAGGCTTCATCTAATCTCAAAGTGGACTTAATGAGAATTCCTCTTCTTCAAGTTTCTTTAGCACTTAGACTTTCTTTACGCAGCTTTAAAATTCGTTCCGCATTTAAGGATGAATTGTTATTATACTGTCTTTCTGTATTAAATGGTTTTAGAGGAGGAAAAATTTTAATAAAAATGAAGCGTTTTCCAAACCGAAATTACTACAGAACAGACATGTTTATATCTTAAATTTAAATGAATCAAGAAAAGAGGTTCCATAATTTGAGTAAAAAGGTCAATAGTCCCGCTAATATATATATATATATATATATATATATATATATATATATATATATATATATATATATATATATATATATATATATATATATATATATATATATATATATATATATATATATATAAAAAAAAACAGTAAAAGGGGGTGTCGTGTACGAGGGGTAGGGGGAGAGGAGTTGCAAAATCGAAATGATTCACACAATATATATATATATATATATATATATATATATATATATATATATATATATATATATATATATATATATATATATATATATATATATATATATATATATATATATATATATATATATATATATATATATATATATATATATATATATATATATATATATATATATATATATATATATATATATATATATATATATATATATGAAAAATGGAAAAATAAAAACTGTTATTAAAAGACATTCTACATATATTTTATATATTACCATACCCGTTTTATATTGTTCAAATATTTGTTGTAACAATGAGAGAAAATTTAAAATTAAAATAAGAATTGAAATTGATATGGAGGAAATTGATACATTGTAATTCAATTTTAAAAAAAAAATAAATAAATAAGTTGAATTAAAAAAATGTAAGCATAAATTTTAAAAGTTTAAGAACGATTTTTGAATACAGATGTATATTCATACAGAGTAGTAGTCTATATATATATATATATATATATATATATATATATATATATATATATATATATATATATATATATATATATATATATATATATATATATATATATATATATATATATATATATATATATATATATATATATATATATATATATATATATATATATATATATATATATATATATATATATATATATATATATATATATATATATATATATATATATATATATATATATATATATATATATATATATATATATATATATATATATATATATATATATATATATATATATATATATATATATATATATATATATATATATATATATATATATATATATATATATATATATATATATATATATATATATATATATATATATATATATATATATATATATATATATATATATATATATATATATATATATATATATATATATATATATATATATATATATATATATATATATATATATATATATATATATATATATATATATATATATATATATATATATATATATATATATATATATATATATATATATATATATATATATATATATATATATATATATATATATATATATATATATATATATATATATATATATATATATATATATATATATATATATATATATATATATATATATATATATATATATATATATATATATATATATATATATATATATATATATATATATATATATATATATATATATATATATATATATATATATATATATATATATATATATATATATATATTATATATATATATATATAAAAAAAAAAAAAAAATATATATAATATAATATATATAATATATATATATATATATATATATATATATATATTATATATATATATATATATATAATATATATATATATATATATATATATATAGCACACACACATACATATATATATATATATATATATATATATATATATATATATATATATATATATATATATATATATATATATATATATATATATATATATATATATATATATATATATATATAAATATATATATATATATATATATATATATATATATATATATATATATATATATATATATATATATATATATATATATATATATATATATATATATATATATATATATATATATATATATATATATATATATATTAGGGGTGCACCGATAAGCCAAGTAGCCGATTACCGATTATCGATTAATCGGCCTTTCATCAATGACACCTAATAAGTAATGAGTTATTATTAATTAATTATAAATTATTACTTATTATTAATTTAAATTAATACTGAGAAAAAGCAGTTATCAACATTATTATTTATTACTAATAACTATGCATGTTTTCATTATTAATGTAAATCATTTTTATTGCTTACTTTTCAGATATATTAAAAAATAAAAATTTTAAATTTTAAAGATAACTCTAGATTCTAGAATCTCGATTATAGAAATATAAATAATTAAATATTAATTGCACTTTATAACGAAAGCTGTATGTCAACCAGTTATTGTTGGAAGTATTTTGATGTTCATCCTAAGGATAACAGTAAATGTATTTGTAAATTATGTAAAGCCACCATATCAAGAGGTGGGCAAATCTGCAAAAAGTTATACAACAACAAATATGTTGAACCACATTAAGAAAATTCATTCAGATGAAGCAAAAGCTGAAACGGATAAGCTGAAAAGGCAATATGATTGGTCACAGCAAAGTACTTCAGAAACAAGTTGCAGCAACTATGAGCCTCCAAAAAAAGTTCAACCAAATATACAATCAATTTTAGAAAAGAGTAAAATTTGGAATATTAACGATCACAAGTCCCAAGAAATACATTATTTGATAGGAAAAATGATAGTTGTTGATATTCAACCATATTCTAATATTCTTTAACATCTGACATTGGATTCCAAAGGCTTATTGCAAAACTCTGTCCTAATTACAGAATTCCATCAAGAAAATATTTCACAGACAAAATAATCCTGGATATATTTATGAAAGTAAAAGCAAAATTTCAGACATCGCTCGCTGAAATTAGCAGTCTTTCTTTGACCATAGACATTTGGACAGCTTCAACAAATAATGC
>SEYY01022811.1:0-7500 GCA_009176605.1 Armadillidium nasatum | reverse complement strand
AAGCCGGATGCAAAGCCATGGTAGCACCAACCCAATATCAACTATCAATAATTTTGTTTGGCAATGTGACTACAAAATAATGAAGAATTACAGATAGCAGAATCCCTAAATTTTATGATCATTAATTTTGTTTCAACCTTCATGAGTTCATTATCGGTATCGGTATGGGTTAAAATCTTGGTATCCCTCCATCCATCTAATATATATATATATATATATATATATATATATATATATATATATATATATATATATATATATATATATATATATATATATATATATATATATATATATATATATATTTCAGAAATGAAAGCAATGAAATTGCCAATAATTGTCATTGTCCTACTGATCCATTATTGTTTCACCGAACTTGGAACAAAGGTTCACATTGACTTCTTTTATTTTGATAGCGCATCATTCGATTCGTCGCTCTACAGACAAGAGATGTATATTCTAAATACGTTTGTTTTATGCTCTGCAGCATGTTTGGAACGCTCTGATTGGTGTCTCGTCTATTGCTTTGATAAGAGCACTAAACGTTGTCTTTTAACCAACTTGATGGTTTCTCCCTATCACAAAGATTCTGAAGAAAGATCAGAGAAATGTCACACGAATTTAAAACGTGATCTTGCCTTTGGATCTAATGTCACATCTTCAGGTACCATTTCCTCTTTCCTTCCGAATGGTACAGCAGAGGTACTTGCAAATGGAATTTACAACTATGCTTCTACTCAAACATGTACTGGTGCTGGAACTAACTTGAACTCTTTCATTCTGTTTGATCTAAAGAAATTGTATAACATTCGTGAAATTCGAATAACTACTCAACCTGGCACTAATGAACAAGAGCTTCCAAAAGGAACTGAAATAAAAGTTGGAAAAACTTTATCTAGTGTAGAAGGTGAATTTTCAAGTTTTACACTCTTCGCAAAAATTCCAACTGATGTACAAGAAATGAAGACTTACACCTTTACTAAGAAGCCGTATGTTAACGGGCGGTACGTATCTTTTCAAACATCATACGAAAGATTGAATCTCGTATTGTGCTACGTTCAAATCTTCGAATAACATCTCCTTATTGTGAGATATATATTTTCTCTTTCCTTAAATCATAAGCCTCACAAATTTAGCATCAAGATAATCTTTATGATGTTCTTAATATTAAGAAACAATATTAAAAGCAATAGTAATTGTTATGAGCATATGCTATAATAAAAGTTATTTCTATTAAATTGTGCTTTTATATTCTAGGATATTTTGGAAATAAAATTTAGTTTTCGAAAAAATTCTAGTTTCTTAATAACAATTGTTTTTAGTAGCCTGAAAATATTGCTATTATAGTACTTAAACTATATTTATGGTTTGAAGGAAAATATATTTTATCTTTCAATTTCTATTAAATATTCTTTGGTGTCATTTATTTTCCTTTAGTATTTTTAGTGATATTTTGCGGACTGCTCATTAGTATTTAAGTTTGCAATAAACTTTAGGAAGAATAATATATATATATATATATATATATATATATATATATATATATATATATATATATATATATATATATATATATATATATATATATATATATATACTCCGGTGGGCAAAGGCCGAAGGACTATCAATTTCCAGGTATAGGGATCTTAAAACGCAAAAGGGAAGTATTTTATAAATTTAAACAGTTTGGGTACGTGAAAGTAAAAAAGTTGGGATGCACAAAAGAGAAGGTATTAGTGACTTATAAGGAAATAGGTTCGTGAAAATGAAAAGGTTTGTTTTGTATAATGGTTAAAGTTAGGAACCTGAAAAGGTATCGTAAGGATACTTTACGATACCTTTTCAGGTTCCTAACTGAGTGGATATATGTTTATGCTTGTGTTTTTTTTTTTTTGGTTATGTGAGTGAGTGTTTCGAGGTGCTTTTGTGTGGAAATGACTGAACTTATATGGTTTACATGTTTTAATGTTTTATTGCATAAAATAAAGTTAAAAACCTTTAAAACAATTTAAAAACTTACAAAAGAAAATTTTTTAAAGATTTTTAAGAAAATAAATACAAAAATTCAGTGAAGTAAAATAAAAATGAAATTACAAAATAAACGAAAGGAAAAAATAAAAAAGAAACAAAAATTCGTTGGAAAAACGAAATTTTAAATGAAAAAGGAAAAGAAAGAGAAAAATAATAAAAATAAACAATCATTTTTCAGAAAGATAAATGAAAAGTACCTGATTTAAAGAAAAAGGATTAAACTTATTGGAGAGAGTTTCATGATTGAATCTGACAATGCATTCTCTTGTGTTGTGCATGTTTGCGCTCACGTTTATATTTTATTGTGTGTATGTATTTTAATGTGCATTTATATGTATCCTAGTGTGTGTGAACGATTGTGCGTGCAAATGTGTGTGTACGTGTGCATGATTATATATATGTATCTGATAATATTTATGTGGAGTGAATGTATATATATATATATATATATATATATATATATATATATATATATATATATATATATATATATATATATATATATATATATATATATATATATATATATATATTTGAGTGTATGTATGCATCATGCATGTGCGTTTGAGGATTCTTGAGTATTGTATGTATTTGCATGCATGTACTTTAATGTGTTGCGTTAAAAAAAAAATTAGAAAAAATAAGTAAAAAAGGAAAATAATGAATTATTTTAGAAATAACTTTGTGAAAAAAGGGTGTTTAGAATATATTTAATAATATGGAATAATAATAATAATATATGCATAGTGAAATGCAATGTAAATACCAAGAATATTATTCGGTTTAAAATGGAATAAATAAATGTTAGATGAGATGAAAATTTTGAAATTGGCTAAATTGATGTACATTACTTCGAAGGATTAATTTTACTCTTGCAAAAGAAAGTTTTCGTAACCTAGTGGTGACGTCATAGACTACCATTCATGTGGATCAGCGTTCGAATAGTTCTCGGGCCAAATTCGAAATATGGGTTTTTGATGATTACTTACAATTAGTATTAGAAGTAGCTGGGAAGTGTAATATGTGATTATCGAAAAAGTATTTGAAGCTTTAGATTAGAGGTGGTGGGTCGAAATCACGTGATGCTCTCTATAACAAAAAGTTTGCCTGAACTTTTAAGGCCTTGTGCCTCCTTTCACTCTAAAACGGACGGGACTGCTGAGTCACGTAAAGGAAACTCGCCAGGAAGCTGAAGGGGTAAGACTGTGATATGGGGATAGCTTCAGAGAAATATTTTAAAAAGAGGTAGGTGATGTTCAGAACATCAAATTAGATTTATTTATTATTATTATTATTATTATTATTATTATTATTATTATTATTATTATTATTATAATTATTATTACTATTACTACTATTATAAATGTTATTACAATACTATTGCTATTTTTATTTTTATTATTACTATTGTTATTAATATTATTAGTATTTTTATTATTATTATTATTATTATTATTATTATTATTATTATTATTATTATTATTATTATTATTATTATTATTATTATTATTATTATTATTATTATTATTATTATTATTATTATTATACTTGTTATTATTTTAACCATTAGTATTTTTATTACTAGGATTGTTATCTTTATTCTTATTATTATTAAATCAGATCATCTATTCTACAGCTCTAAGAATATTAATTCCCTTACTGCAATCATTAATACGATTATTATTATTACTACATTCAATTTTATTATAAATATTACATTACAATTATTATTTTTATTATTACTATTATTATCATAATTATTATCACTGTTGTATTACTGTTATTGTTATAGATACCATTGTTATTATTATTATTATTATTATTATTATTATTATTATTATTATTATTATTATTATTATTATTATTATTATTATTATTTTTATTATTATTGCATTGTTACTATATCTAAAGTAAATATCATCATTGTCATTATTATTATTACTAGAATTATTGTAGTAAATATCATAAGTAACGTCTCTGTTATTGTTACTTGCATGATAAATATTTCTAGACTTTTGTTACCTAGAAGTAACCTATTATAGCTTGTAATTGTTAAATAAATTTAATATATATATATATATATATATATATATATATATATATATATATATATATATATATATATATATATATATATATATATATATATATATATATATATATATATATATATATATATATATATATATATATATATATATATATATATATATATATATATATATATATATATATATATATATATATATTGGGGCTCAAAGGAAACCACAATGTTTTCCCCTAGTAGCCCTTTTCAGAGAACTGGACTGTCACAATATTATTATAAAGATTATTATTGAATTTAGTAGTAAAGGACCTACTTTTAAACTTTAAATCTGTAAATGTACCAAATTCCTGAATAAAGTTTTGTGAATTGAATTGAATTAAAGAATCAGCTTGAGAAAGGTGGGGAGGAGAGTAGTTTCACCCAAAGAGCCTAACAACTTGGAAGCTACGCAGGCAAAATAATCTCAGGGAAGAAGCATGATTAACGGTAATTGCTCAAAATAAGGTCATGAAAGAGATTGAAAAATGGGGTTCTACGGCTACGCTAACAATCCCTAAGAGGGAGGGTGCATATCCCTCGGAGTGGGTTAGAACTCTGAAAAAAGGGTCAAGAAAGTGACTTAAATAAATGGAGTGCTGTAAAAATTCCACTTCCACTATTAGGGAAGTACTCTCTCTTCCAAGGGATGGTCTATAATCCCAAAAAGGAAATAGGAAGGAGACTTTGATTGCAACATTGCAGAAAATGGCATCACCTCTGCTTGTTATCGTGCTATCTACTACGGACTACCGTCTTCTTTAAACTACAGAAACTCATGTAACTTATATTTCATTTCGGAATCGTGCAAAATATATTCTCCGTAACACCAAAAACTCATTTCTCCGTTTAATATACAATAATCTTTTTGGTTCTTTTTCCTCACACCTTTTCTGACATTTTGCAAAAAAAATGTCAACTCTAACTTTGCTTCTTCCTCTTTCACTCCTTTAGTATCTTCTGACGGAACAACTGCTGTTTTTCCATCCTCTAAAGCTGACCTCTTCGCTCAAACTTTTGCCTTTAATTCAACCTTAAATGGTTCTGGAAAAAAAAATTACTCGCTGTGAAGCGCAAAAATTGTAAAAAAAAAAAAAAAAAGACTTATTTTTTAATTTATAATATAATTAACAATAAAATACCAATCTTTCCGATCTAAATATTTTTTCATCCCATTGATATAGATATTCCTGAAATATTTCCTTCTGGTGAACTGTGTTTCGTATTAGACTAAGGTGAAAAGGTCATATTGGATGATTTTATGACAATCATTGACCTAGAAAGTTATAAAGTAAATACTATTGGATTTAAACAGCTACAATGGCGAAAAGAGGATCTGGTGCTTAATTGTATGTTTAGAGTCTAATGGGTCGTATTTAATGACAAATGTTTTAGTATCTCCATTTTATCAAAATTCATCTAAGGGTCTAAAGTGTTACACGAGACTTAAAGCAGACCTTACAAATAGAGCAAAAAAACAAGTAGTAGTGGTGTTAGTACTTTCAACACTCAAAAGAGTTTCGAACAATGCATTATGAAGAGTGAGCATCAGGGATTATGACGATTGCTTCCATGGGGATGTTGAGACATTATGGTTTCTTTTATAACTCGAAAAAGAGTTTTATATTGAAAAGATTGTACTAGTTCCTCATTATCCTGAAACTGGAAGTTATTATATATATATATATATAATATATATATATATATATATATATATATATATATATATATATATATATATATATATATATATATATATATATATATATATATATATATATATATATATATATATATACACATACATACATACATACATACATACATACATATATATATATATATATATATATATATATATATATATATATATATATATATATATATATATATATATATATATATATATATATATATATATATATATATATATATTTTTTTTTATTTATTAGGGTGCCCGTTATTTTCAAATTGATTATTTTGGGGAGTGCCGGCTGGAATATTGTTCCACTTGGTCTAAAAATAGTTTTAAGCAAATTTTAGTTCAAACAAATAATAATAACCCGTGGCTCTCCTCACCTACTTTCTTGGAAAAAAAATTTCATATAAGTTTTGTTGCATTTATAGTTTGTTCATATTTTTAGGATTAAAACGCGTCATATTTGTTATTCAATTGATTTTAAACTTTTTATTTTCATTAGTACATTTTTTTAAAATATAACACTTAGAAAGTAATATAAATACAATGTTTATATTTATGTTTGAAACTGCTTCCTTTGGGTTTCCTCCTTCCCTTTGTTTACTTTTATCTAGTTTCCTCTCAGATCTTTCCATTTCGGTACTTGTAGATGGAGCGACCTCTCCTCCTTTTCTGTCAAATGTGATGTTCCTCAGGGTTTAGTTTTCTCCAACATTATTCTTACTTTTCATTAACGATCTTCTCAACTGCACTTCTAACTTTGTTCACTCTTATGCTGATGACTCAACTCTACATTCTTCTACTCATTTCAAATCTTCTCCCTCTTTTGCTTCCAGAATTACTTCTCGTCTTCTTCTTTCTGATTCTATTCTGATCCTTTTTAACGTACGTTTAGTAGTTTTTGAAATATTTAAGGATACCAAGTACTGTCTGACCATATATATATATATTATATATATATATATATATATATATATATATATATATATATATATATATATATATATATATATATATATATATATATATATATATATATATATATATATATATATATATATATTTAAAAAAAAAATTTTCGGTTTAAAATGCCAACCTAATGTATCTACCTAAGTCTACTTTTTAATATTAATCCCGAATGCAAATATTTTAAAGATATACTACGGGGATAACTCAGTCACTTGCTTAAATTTACGTACTAGTTTTAAAATTCTGTTATAGACGTTGTAGAAACTAAATATTAAATTATGAAAACTTTTCTTCTTTAAACTAAAATCTCAATGTATACCTACGACAGTATATGTTTTATCATTTAGCCTGAATGTAATGTTATTAATAGTCTGCCAAGAGATAACATAATTACTTAGAGGGTATTACTAGAAAGTGTATCAAGAAAGAGGTAAAAAATGAATATTAATTAAATTTCTAAATTTTTGGTTCTTTCAAACTGACATCCAAATGGGCATACAGATGTAAAGCTTTTATTATTAAGCCTGAATGTAAATTTATGAATAATTTAAAAATAATCTACTAGTGAGATAACGTAATCACTCGTTTTATTTTACGTACTAGTCAAAATTGTACAAATTGAATATTAAATTTTTAAAATTTTTGTTTCATTAAACCAACATCTCAATGTACCGAAATAAAGTGAATGCTTGAATATCACAGGTCTGCAGTCGAAAAC
>SEYY01022810.1:12500-20000 GCA_009176605.1 Armadillidium nasatum | reverse complement strand
TGGATGACGTTACAAAATCTAATAATAAAAATTTAATATTTTTGTGTTTTTTTTCACCTTACCCCAGGTAGGACTTTCGTCCTGTCAGTAGGATCTTTTCTAGGAAGATCCTTGGGTTTCTTGGGCCCACGGCGGATACCGCTGGCTGGGCCAGGCCTATCGCGGATGCCGGAGATTTTTTCCAATCAGTTATAACAACTGGCTTTTCTTTCACCTTACCACTGAACCACTTTTAAGGTTACCACCTTACCACTGTACCAATTTTTACTTCAAAAAATTTAATTGTCATAATTAAATATTTAACAGATTTTGAAACATACTTGTTTAATACAAAAATAATTACTGGAGGACAAATGACAAAATCAAACGATCTCCTCCTAAACAAGAAAATCCTAAAAGATATTTAAATTAAAAAAAAAAAACTCATATATATATATATATATATATATATATATATATATATATATATATATATATATATATATATATATATATATATATATATATATATATATATATATATATATATATATATATATATATATATATATAATATATATATATATATATATATATATATATATATATATATATATATATATATATATATATATATATATATATATATATATATATATATATATATATATATATATATATATATATATATCTGGTTCCTCTTCTTCATGCTCTTTTTGGCATTTTGCCAAAAATGTCTACTCTAAATTTGCTTCTTCCTCTTTCCCTCCTTTACTATCTTCCGACGGCACAACTATTGTTTTATCTTCTATCTTCTAAAGCTAAACTATTTGCTCAAACTTTTGCCTCTAATTCAACTTTAGACGATTCCACAGCTATACCTCCCTCTTCAACCCCCTCCAAATCATTTATGCCTAAAATTAGAATTTCTTCTAAAGAGGTCATTTCTGTTCTCTCTGAGTTTAATACTAAGAAGGCGTTTGGTACCAATGGTATTCCTCCTGTGGATCTCAAAACTTGGGCTTCCGAGTTTGCACCCTGTTTTGGTAAACTATTTCGTCTTTGTCTTTCTACTTCAACCTTCCTTTCTTGCTGGAAACGCGCGCTCATTCAGCCTGTGCCGAAAAAGGGGGACCTCTCTCAACCCTCCAACTACCGTCCCATATCTTTGACCTCCGTTCTCTCTAAAGTTTTCGAATCTATCCTTAACAGGAAGATTTGGAAACATCTCAATTCTTCAATCTAATCCCTGATCGCCAGTATGGCTATCGTAAGAAACGCTCTTCTGGTGATCTTCTTTCCCTTCTCTCTGACTCTTAGTCTTCCGCTCTTCGGCATTTCAATGAATCCTTTGCAGCCGCGCTAGACATGTCGAAAACCTTCGATAGAGTCTGGCACAAAGCTTTTATTTCTAAACTCCCCTCTTTCGGTATCTACCCTTCTCTCTGTGATCTCTTCTCTAATTTCCTATCCGGTCGTCCTATAGCACCTGATGTAGACGGTCACAGTTCTTCCTTTAAATCTATTAATAGTGGTGTTCCTCAGGGTTCTGTCCTATCCCCAACACTTTTTCTGCTTTTCATTAATGACCTTCTCTCTATTACCTCATCTTCTATCCACTGCTATGCTCATGACTCCTCTTCATTACTCCTTCCGGTTTGAAAGACGTCCCTCCCAACAGCAGTTCATAGACTCAAGAAGGGTATCCTTGGAGCAACTAACCTCTAATCTTTCATATATTTCAAATTGGGGTACAGAAAACATGGTTGCTTTCAATGCCTCAAAAACTCAGTTCCTACATCTCTCCACTAGACACAATCTTCCACACAACTATGATGTCTTCTTCGAAATCACGCAACTCAAACATTTGTCTGTTCTTAAAATTTTCGGCGTATTCGTTTTTCGTGATCTCTCTTGGAATTACTTCTCTTTCTCAACAAGCTTCTAAGATGTTATGTGTTCTGAGACGCTTTCAGATTTACTTCACTCCACCCCAGTTGTTTGCCCTCTATAGGGTTGTGTGTTCGCCCCTGTATGGAGTATGCTTCACACATCTGGGGTGGTTCCACTCATAAAGGTCTCCTTGAGAAGGTGGAATCTAGGGCTTTTCGTCTCATCAACTTTCCTGCTCTTAGTAACTCTCTCCAATCCCTTTTTGCCCGTCGAATTGTTGCGTCACTCTCTCTCTTTACTATCACTATTACAACAGACATTGCTCTTCTGAGCTCTTTCGTCGCATACCTCCTCCATTGAGAAGAGCTCGTGCGGCACGCCTTTCTATACAGTCTCATCTTATCTCTGTCCAAATCTCAGACCCCAGACTTAACATCTATGCTCAATCTTACATATACTCTACTGGTTAAAGTCTGGAACACACTTCCTTTATCTGTTTTCCCAACTTCCTTTGACTTGCACACTTTCAAACGCAGTGTATATGGACATGGCGAACCCATCGACCAAGATAGGTTTTTTCCCAACTCTGGTGGAATTTGGCAGGCCTCCGGCCTTTGCCCACGTAAAAATATATATATATATATATATATATATATATATATATATATATATATATATATATATATATATATATATATATATATATATATATATATATATATATATATAAAATGGAATAGTTTGGTTTGGTAGGTTAAGTTAGATTAGGTTAAAGTACGTTTTAATTTTAGATCAAATTGAAAATCCTGTCACTTTTAAGATCACATGATCATTATGTAGGATCCTTGGTTACTTTTAAGGGATTAAGAAGGTACGCACTGGAGAAACAAATTCAGTATTTTTCCAGAAGCTATTAATTTCAAAACATTTCCCGTAATATACCGTAATATATATATATATATATATATATATATATATATATATATATATATATATATATATATATATATATATATATATATATATATATATATATATATCATCATCTTCATTCCCTTCTCTTATTCGCTCTAATGGTATTGTTACTATCACTACAACTGTAAAAGCTAATCTCTTCGGCCTCCTGTTCTCCTCAAATTCAACCCTAGACGATTCCGGCAATCTCCTCCTACTTCTTCTCCTCTCAGATGTCCCATGCTTTTAACTATGATTACATTTGATCAGGTGCATGGACTTCTATAATCTATGAACATTAGGAAAGCAAGCGGCCTGGATGGAATTCCTCTCAGAGTTTTAAGAGAGTGTGCTTCTGAGCTGGCTCGGTCCGTCGTTCAACTTTTCTCTCTATGCCTCAAATACTAGTACTTTTCCTCAGTGTTGGAAGCGCGCATTAGTCCAACCTATTCCAAAGAAAGGAAGCCGCTCGGATCCTTCTAACTATCTCCCTATAGCTCTCCCTTGTATTCTGTCTAAGATCTTTGAAACCCTTCTCAACTCTCATTTCTTAGATCATCTGGAATCCCATTTCCTTCTTTCTGATCACCAGAATGGCTTTCGACGTTCAAGGTCTACTGATGATATTCTTTCTTATTTCACTGATTTATCCTCTTCTACCCTTAGGCCCATGGGGAGATATATGTGATGGCACTTAACATATCTAAGGCATTTGACAGGGATGCGTAATTGCTTTCACCAAGCTCCCCTCCTTTGGGTTTCCTCCTCCTCTTTTCTTACTTATGTCTAGCTTTCTTTCCAATCGTCTCATTTCGGCTGTTGTTGATGGGGCGGCTTCTTCCTTTTCTGTCAATAATGGTGTTCTTTAGGGTTCTGTCTTGTCTCTTACTCAATTTCTACTTTTCATTAATGATCTTCTCAGCTGCTCATCTAACCCTATACATTCATATGCCGATGACTCGACCCTCCACTTCTACTCATTTCAAATCTACTCCCTCTTTTGCACCTAGAGTTACCTTTCGTCCTCTTTCCTATTATATTCTTGTTTATCTGAAAAGAATTTACCTGTGGGATCGTCTCAACCTTGTGAAACTCAACTCTTTAAAAACTCAACTTCTAGAAATCTCCTTCTCAAACACACCTCCTAACATTTCTCTTTCATTCGATGGTTCTCTGGTCTCTCCCGTCGACAGTATAAAGATCCTTGGCCTTTATATAATCAAAAAAATGTCTTGGGAACATCACATCACAATGGTTGCTAGGGCGGCCTCGAAGAAGCTCAAAGTTCTGTTTAGGTTACGAGAATTTTTTACTTCTTCGCAGTTATTCCAATTATACAAGGGGCTCATGAGCCCTTGTATGGAGTACTGCTTTCATATTGGGTTGGCTCAGGTTTCACACGTCTTTTGGATAGGGTTAAGTCAAAGGGTAGAAGACATAAATTGTTTTGCTCTTTCTAATTCACTTTACCCTTTATCTTTGTGATGTGACGTTGTTGACTTGTTTCTTTTCTATGGGTACTACAGCGGCAAATGCTCGAGGGAACTGTCCATTCGTATACCTCCGCCTTTACGACAGCATCTTAACACAAGGGGTGCATTTTCAGCACATAAATTTTTTTTGGACATAGGCAACTCCAGGCTTGTCCGCTGTGGTGCCTCCTCTTTCCATCTACCTGTTTTGTAGAATTCTCTCTCATCTTCTGTGTTTCCTGCTGAATTTAATCTCAATTATTTTAAAGCCCACGTGAATGCTCACCTACGAAATTTGCGTTAGGTGGGATTTGTAGGGGTTTTCTTATTCTCTTATTGATCTACCACCCTCTCCTTGAATAGGGATCTGGCCGTGAGAGGTGGTGGTGTATATATATATATATATATATATATATATATATATATATATATATATATATATATATATATATATATATATATATATATATATATATATGAACCTTTAGCCTTTATATATAGGAACGTAAACATCCGCATCCGCGGATGTGGAACATTAAAAATATGCATCACATCCACACCCGCAGATATTAAAAATTTTACATCCGATACATCACCAATATATATATATATAAAACTAATTATTAAATTATATCCTTCGATATAGTAGTAGTAGTAGTAGTAAGAGGCGAACAAGATCCTTCATTGAACAGGAGAGAGAGTGAATAGCAGCAAGCGAGCGAAACATTAAATAAATATATGCATTACTATACACATGCGTATAAATACGTACATGTGGAATACTTACATCACGTGTCACGCCGACATAAAATGGGTGGATCCCAAAATCCCCAAAAGTGCATTGTAAAATCGACCATAAATACAAAGCTTATAGGGATAAAATATTAAGGAAAAAATTAGCAAATAAACTCTGAGATTCTAGCCGAGAGCCAAGAATATATACACACACACATCCATACATACATACAGACACACAAACATATATATATATATATATATATATATATATATATATATATATATATATATATATATATATATATATATATATATATATATATATATATATATATATATATATATATATATATATATTACGAGTAATAGTTTTTTTAACTAGTTTTATTATACAACACTTAACCACCAATCTATTTGATGCATTTTCTTAAGAATACATCAACACCATACCTAATTAATTAAGTAAATTATTTACTTATTTTTTTCCTGAGATGACCTTCTCAAATAGTGTCAAAAGCCGTCCGTTCAAACACACACACAAAAAAATAATTTTTTACTTCTTTCTTTTTTCATGGGCATTGCCCTATTGGAGAACTTTTCTAAGTAGTATGTATCTAGGATCCACAAGCTGAATGTCAGCGACACACTCAGCCACGTCCGTCAAATATTTTACCTTTTTTTTGTACCGTTTTTCATATTAATATTAAACCAATTTTATTTGACTGTTCCCATCAAACTAAAATTGTACTCTACAAATTTTACATTTTTTTTTCCGAGTGTTCCATCGTCATTCTAAGAAATCTTGTAATTTATGAATCGCTCTTTAGACTTCACTTAAGAGGGTCACAAACTCACCTTTTCAAATTTACTATTTCTTAAAAATAAAGTAGTCAAATTTAAACAAGTTTAAAACATCAACAATTAAATTTAACACGAAAAAAAAAAAAAATTATGCATCAAAGTAATTTACCTCTATTTTCTTTCACAATTTCATATATATATATATATATATATATATATATATATATATATATATATATATATATATATATATATATATATATATATATATATATATATATATATATATATATATATATATATATAATTTGACAGCACCAACTTTTGTCCTTTATCGTGGAGAGGAATCTCCTTGCTACGAAAAGTAAGTTTTATATTCTCCTACTTGTGGTCAAATATTTTGGCATTTCTTAAGAGAAACTAAAAAAATAAATCAATATAAAGCCAAAAGTCGTTAAAAAAATCAGTAAAATGCTAAAAGTCGTTAAAAAAAAAAATAGGTAGCGGGGGAGGGACGAAAGTAAACAATGATTTTCAGAATTTTTTTATTTTTTTATTTTTCTTTTAATTTTCACTAGCAATTATGAATATAAAATTAAACATACATTTATCGTCAATACTGGGAAGCCATATATGATAAGATCTACAATAAACCTAATCCAATTTTGCACTCTGAAAATCTTCGATTGACTCACAAAAAAAAAAAAAATGAAACCAATTTTAAAAAACAACAAATTCGTTGATTGCTTCGCGAATATTTTCCTACTGCTTTCCTATTATATTCCTCTTTCCTATTACTTATCGTACAAACAAGAATATATGAATTAAATTGGTATTGCAAGTCCAATGGAGTGCAAATTTCTTAAAGGTGTGTTAAAGACGAAATAGTCAGCTTTAAAGTGGTACACTCAACAAATAAAAGTTAAAAGTTAAGCAATGGTAATTTTTAGTAAAGTCGTTCGGTATTATGGTCAGAAATCAAAGAAATTGACAGGTCAGCAGAGGGAATAAATAATCAAAATGCATGATGAATACCTAAATAATTTTGAAAATATTTTTTTTCCCTAAAACTTTATGGAAGAATAGTTTTTATATATATATATATATATATATATATATATATATATATATATATATATATATATATATATATATATATATATATATATATATATATATATATATATATATATATATATATATATCAGGGTTCAGGGTTGGCATTGATTAAATCAAATTGATTTAATCAGTTGATTAAATCAATTGATTTTTTTTATGAAAAAATCATGATTTTTTTGATTTTTTTGATTTTTTTAAAAAGTAATAAAACATTTTTTTTATTTTTTTTATTTTGTCATATTTTATATATATATATATATATATATATATATATATATATATATATATATATATATATATATATATATATATATATATATATATATATATATATATATATATATATATTTTGCAAGTTATGTATTTAATTTATGGATTAATGATTATGCATCAAAAGTGCTTAAATTTTCTTTCTTTTATAATTTATGTAGAGGAATATTGTTTTCTTATAATGTTGTATAAAAATTTAAATGGTTGAAAATTAAAAGGAATTGTCTTTTCTGTTTTCTCTTTTGTCTATAACCTCAAATTGCATTAGATTAAA
>SEYY01022810.1:0-2500 GCA_009176605.1 Armadillidium nasatum | reverse complement strand
AACAACTTTAAACCCTCTTTTGAATTAAATATAATTAATAAAATTAAATAAATCGATATTAATATTTTACAAAAGTTAAAAATTTAAAATTTCTTAAAAAAATAATTCCCCTTGATACGACAAACTTTTTAGAGAGCAAATTTTTTTGGCAATTTTATTTGAATCAAATAACTTGGCCTCACAGACGTGTTAACGGATCTCCCTTGAAGCTCTGGATATTATTCAAGTTTCTAGGAAGGTTCGGAGCCTCCTTTCGTAAGAATGAAAGTGTCAAGGAGAGTCCGGGGTCTGTTTTCGCAAGTAGGAAAGTCTTTAGGAGGTTCCGGGATCTCCTTTCGCAAGCACGTAAGTCTCTAGGAGGGTCCGGGGTCTCTTTTCGCAAGCACAAAAGTCTCTAGAATGGTTCGGGGTCTCTTTTCGCAAGCACGAAAGTCTCTAGAAGGGTTCGTAGTTCCTTTTTGCAAGCACGAAAGTCTCCAGGAGTGTCCGGGGTCTGTTTACGTAAAGCAGGAAAGTCTCTAGGAGGGTCCGGGGTCTCTTTTCGCAAGCACGAAAGGGGAGTGCACATCTGGACGAGTGTATTTATGTATTCTGATGTGACAAAAAGCCTCGGCAAAGTGACAACGAGAAAAATAATGGATATGACTGTAGAAAAAAGTTCTCAATTCTTAGTTGTCAAGAATTTATCTTCACTTGTCTCTGTTGATATCATTTAACTATCATTACAAAACTTTCTTATTCGTTCTTGATCCGTAGATCAACAATCTCCTCATTCCATCTTCTAAATGAATATTAATTCGTATTCAACTAATTATTTTTATTGCAACTGAGTAAATAGTCTTCCTTTAATTTAGTTAGTTATACAAGGTAAATGTTCAATTCTCCAAAATTCATATCAGCTTTTTTTTTTTTTTTAAATGTTTCTAAAAATTAAACCGTTCACTAAAAATTTATCCAATCTCATTTCCATCATAGTGACAACATGCAAATTGCAAACGTAGCATAAATAATTTATAAAAATCTACCTAAAATTACCAGAAAACCAATATTAAACATTAATTTAATTGGATTTTTAAGTTCAAAAATATTAATGTATTTCCATTATTACGATGATAGTCACTAAATATGGGAATTTATTATTATTATTATTATTATTATTATTAATTCTTTCATGCTTTCTGGATTGAGGCGATAAAATTTTCGAATTTTCATAAGAAAGCTGCAACTACAATGATATTATATATATATATTAATATATATATATATAATAATATATATATATATTATATATAATATATATATATATATATAAATATATATATTTGGACTATGTTTTTAGGTAATTAACTCAAACAATTGATCTTTAATTCTTTATTATGATGATAGATGCAAATTGAAATGATAAATGGGAAGCGCAATGCTCAAGCAAAATAATGGTAGTAATCAATAAAGCACATATATTTTAAAACAGATTGCGCACTTTTATGATCTTCAATGTTAATTAGCGGTGATTGCTAATTTCGGTATTTAATTAGTTGTTTGTTGACTCGCCTGGTTACAAGAAGCGATTCTTACTCGGCTCTGTCGTCCACCCAACCAAGCTTTTATTTTAAAGTTTATTTCAAATTGTGACGTCATAGGCCATTCTCTTTTATCATTGGCTAGTTTAAAAGCTATACTCATATGGCATTATCATTAAGCACAATTAAACTATTCTTTGAGAATCCTTAATTAATTATGTAGTAACAATAGTACTATCTCCATTAAGGTTTATTAAAACAATAGATAAAATTTACCCAAAGACCTGCCACACATAAAATAACTCTGAAACGGGAAGCCAATTAATACATATTCTTTATTACTAGGAGGGGCGCGAGGAGTAGTGCCAACGGTTATATATATATATATATATATATATATATATATATATATATTATATATATATATATATATATATATATATATATATATATATTATATATATCTTCACCGTCAAACCGGTAGGCTGTCGCCTGTCGGGAGCTATCCTCCAAAATCTCTTTGATTGTCCAAGGTGTAGCATTGTTTCTTGAGCGTGTGTTTTTTAAGTAGCCGGCTTGCTAGGCCTGTCGCCTCAACTCCAAATAATGCTGGAGGCACATGGGAAGGGACAAGCAACTGATAAGTCTCCCAACCCTATATATATATATATATATATATAATATTTATATATATATATATATTATATATATATATATATATATATATATATATATACTTTCTTGCACTATAAAAGTAGGTTTGTACGGTCGATTGCATTTTATATGCAACCACCACATCGTACTAATACTCGAGCGGCAATTGTGCACCCACAATTCTTTCGTCAATATTAAAAGATGTTTTTGCAAAATTTTTGCAACCACACAGTATTATCTTTTTAGGAATAACTAATCAAAATTGAATGACGTTTTTTTTTTTTTTAAATTAAATAACGCTTCACTGGAGTGTTATTATAATATGA
>SEYY01022809.1:87500-90474 GCA_009176605.1 Armadillidium nasatum | reverse complement strand
ATTGTTGTCATGAACTTTCATTCTTTTGAATTGAGTGTTCAGAAGAGTAAAAGCAAAGTAGGAAAAATTTATTGTGCGAATTGAACAGTCTCTGATGTAATAAAAAAATTATAAATAAATAATTAAAAATAAATTAATATATGTTTTCTATATAAGGTTAATGCTGATTTCTTTTACGATTTGGACCTCGTGTTCGTTTGAAGTTTAAACTGTGTACTTACATCTTAAATACTGTGTGTTTACATCTTACATCATTGTTTTAATGATGTTTTTAAGTATCTGATTTTAAATTTTATTTATTAATTGACTCGAAATTAATAGAAATTCTTAATTTTTTTGTCGTTGGTTTATCATAATCTTTTATTTGGCATAAAACTTATTAAATGTTAAATATAAAAATCAAAGGTAAATATAAGTATAAATATAAAAATTTCGTTATTAATCGTTTGAAAAATATAATTTAAATACATTTGGTAATAATTTTTAATTATAAAAGTAATTTAATTTGTAATTATTGTATAGTGTGATGTATGTCAGTGGCTCATTCGATAAGTTATTTAAAGCAGCTTTTCATTTAGCAAACTTATTTTATCATATGTATTATAAGTTATTTATATTGGATACTAAACATTGAAACTGACTCCAACATAGTCCAGGCATATATATATATATATATATATATATATATAATATATATATATATATATATATATATATATATATATATATATATATATATATATATAATATATATATGTATATATATATATATATATATATATATATATATATATATATATATATATATATATATATATATATATATATATATATATATATATATATATATATATATATATATATATATATATATATATATATATATATATATATATATATATATATATATATATATAATAATAGGAATCCTTTTACCCAAAGAATCTAACCTGGTTTTTCTTTTGCATCCTGAATAAAAAATTAAAGACGCAAGAAATGAATAAATGAAAAAAAAAAAAGAAAAAAGAAACAAGATGAATTTTACAAATGAAATTTTTACTCTCTCAACCCACTCCATGAATATTAAAATGGAAAGAACGCTCGCACAAAAATGCAAAGTTCAAGAAAAATGTATGTTTGCTCACAGTAAATTATATACGCTCCTTTTGTTTCCTTATATATATATATATATATATATATATATATATATATATATATATATATATATATATATATATATATATATATATATATATATATATATATATATATATATATATATATATTATATATATATATATATATATATAATATATATATATATAATATATTATATTATATGTAACATTAAACTACTTAAAACACAATAAGGACAACGTTTCAGCCCGGAACAAGGACCCTCACAGGTCCAGCTTATCAAGCTTCTCCTGATGAAGAATATTCCTTATTAAAATTTTATATTATAATATATATATATATATATATATATATATATATATATATATATATATATATATATATATATATATATATATATATATATATATATTATATATATATATTGAATAAAAAATTTTATTTTAGAATTTTTAACATAAGCTCCACAAAAAATTCGATAATTTAAGAAAACTGCTTTATAATATAAAACTATTAATAAAAATTTAACAATAACAATAATAGTAAAATAATATAAAATAATAATAATAATAATAATAATAATAATAATATAATAATAATAATAATAATGATCTAATATATATTATAATACTATATAATAATATTATACTTTAATATATTATTATTATTATTATTATTATTATATTATTATTATTTTATTATTATATAAATTATTATCTATTATTATTGCATTGTAAAAATGATATATATAATGATATTTATCAACTAAACTTTGGGGTTCAAAGAAACCAATGTGCTTCCCCTTAGAACCCCTTTTCAGATAATGTACAGCTAATTACAAATATTGTAATAGATAGGAATAAAAATATAATACTTATAAAATTAATTTAGATAATTATCTTAATCCTTATTAGTTACGGCCAATTATTTTAATGTACTTGCCAAGTAGTAAACCCCACTAACCCCCACCTCAAACCAAGTGGTACAAATGGACGGAACAGTAGGAAAGATCAGGATCCTATTAACGATAGGCGATAACATTATATTAAATTGTGAATTTCTCTGACATCAGGGTTATATCCACTATTTGCTTCTTGCACTCTTAAAGAAACTTGGGTACTACCAGGAATTTTTTCTTTCATCTTATCATAATAGGCAATCAACTTTTCAGGTGGTATAAAATGATCCATATTGACGAAAGGAATTATCTTATAAATCAGCTAACCTAAAGCAACAACCGTTCATACAACCAGATAATTTGACAGAAGGAAAGAATTGAAGGAAATCTACACCTAGCAGAACATTTTTATAAAAAATGGAAATAGTAGAAGGGTTATTATAAAAAAGGGAGTCTGCTAACATATTTTCTCTCTTAAAATTAGAAATTACGCTATCCAGACCATTTATTTTATGTTCTAAAATTTTGAGAGTTATCTTCTAATAGAGGCATTTCAATAATATTTTGGTTACAAATTTTTATTCATAATGAGAATTGCTTAAAACTTCTTTTCTCAGTGTCAATAAAGGTCTGAATATTATACTCAATATTATTTTCATTTTCAAAAGATGAGTACAACTCTTTTGCTAATTTATAAGTTATATAAGAACGCTGTGACCCACTGTCTATTAAACAGCGAGCTTTTTCTTTTTATTTTTAATCTTACTGCCTCAATGGTTATTGTGGGCAGCAAATAAGAGGCATCTGATTGCTGTTGCAAACTAATACGCAAAACATTAACCACATAATGTGAAGAAGCGTTACCTCCTCCGAAAATTGCTATATGTGCATGAGAACCACAATTATTACGTGCAGTTATGCTTATTTTAAATTATTTGT